>SCDY01001920.1:0-20505 GCA_004143825.1 Drosophila micromelanica | reverse complement strand
GAGTTCTGCTTCTGAATCAGAGAGTCGCAGGTTCGATTCACGGTCAAGCCGTGGTGCATTTCATTTTTCGTTGTTAATTGCGAATTAATTTTTTTTTTAGTTTTAACTATCTTAATACTTATTTAGTGCCGAGAGTTTGTGTGTATGTGTAAATGCTGGGTTCAGGGTATCTCCTAGTCGGGAGGTCCCGACTAGAGCAATCTTACTTGTTTTATGATAATATACTACTCACTTTTTCGCTTGCAGTTTGCGCATTGCCACTGTAATGTCCGCATCGATGTTTATGTTGTAGGCAGATAAATGCTGTCTAATGATCTGGTCATCTGTCCGATTTATTTGACTGTGGCCCAGCATGAACCAAGCCTGGGTATTATTGAAGTAACCCCCCTCTGAAGCCGCCTCGTAGACCCAATGTTTTAAAGGCTTACGTTCGAATGCTTCCACCAGCAGCGCAGTACGTGGCGCCTCGTAATAAAAGAGGTCCTGGAACTGCAAGCCCCTTAGGGGCGTAAAAAACTGCACTCTATAGTTGGCAAACAATCTCTTATAGTTTCCAATTTGCTTGGTCCAGTTGGGGCCGGCGCCGGGACCAGCTCTGGCTCCGGCTCCAGCTACGGATTCGGGCAGCAGCAGCGCATGCTTCAAGTGTTGGACGCGCAAAAAGTCCTCGAAGGCGAGCAGCTCATTGGAATTTATGTTTTCAATTTGCGCGCTACATAAAATTGTTGCCGAAATTATAAAAATCCATAGAATTATTTTCACTTGCAACTTAATCATTTTATATGGCTCGCTTTCACTTGGTCAACTTGTTGTTGGCCAGCTGCAAAACTGTCTGCCACGTTGAGGGTATTTTCCGCTCGGTTTTTATATGGCACTTGCGCCATGCGAATGCCCGCGCATGTATAATAATCATTTATAATTTATTGCGTACTGTCAGTTATGTGCAGCTCCTTTTTATCCCGCCACGCGCAGCAAATTGCGAGGCTGACACGAAAATTGTGCGTTAACTGTAAATGGCAAACGACAGGATAATTACTTAAGCATGGAAAGAAACAACAGCACTGAAATTGCTAATCCATTACGAATGTAAAACATTTTGCGGATATCTGTTGTAGATATAGAACTTTAGGCATACAATATAATTTTTTTTAGATTATGTCAATTTAAATCCTAAATTAAAAAAAAATTTATAAATAATTTTATAGAATATCCAAATTTAATTACTAATGAGATTGTAGATCACAGTTTATATTTAGATTTATTTTTCAATTTTGGAGATTATTTATCAAAGAACTTAAAGTTTATTTATATTATACAGATCAGAAACAAAACAAGTAAAAGCAAATACATTTAAAATTGTTCTTTGCTTTATAAGGCATTAAATTTATGTTGCAATCTTACTGGGAAAATCCACAAGGAGGCGGCACATTAAACAGGACAAAGCTGCCGGTATTAGCGTGACAATATCCGACTGCAGCCAAGAAGCCAAAAGAAACGACAGCAACGCGTGTTAACATCGAGAGAACGGGAGAACCTTACCAAAGGTCCTTGCCTATACGTCTATATGTGTATGTGTGTGTGTGACTGGGGCAAGACAAAAATGCAGCATGGCAAATTTGGTGAAAGTTGAAAGCAAATCCTGGAGCTTGCAACTTAATTTCATGGCATGCGGCTGCCGCGTTGCATGTAGCAACTTCATTCGGGCAATTTGCTTCACGACAGCTTGCCACGTGCTGCACAAAGAGCTACCGAAAGAGTGAAAGAGAGAGCGATACTAGAAAAATTCTAGCAAGAAATAGAGGTAGCCGGTTTTTAAGAGCAGCTTCGAAATGAAGAAGGAAATTACATTTAATTTGCTGACATTTTGGTGAAAAGTCTTTGTTTTTGTATTTAGGCTATTGTTTTGGGGGCGTGGCTTTGCCGGTAATGACAGAAACATTTGCTACAAGGCCGCAATGCAAATGCACAGCAACAACCCAGGTCCCTGTGTTCATAGCCGTTGTCCTTGCGGGGGCGAAGAAAAAAGTTTAACATTTTATCGCAGATTTTTGCACCAAATACGCGAGTTGCATACGGAGCTATGGCAAATGTTGCTATGCTGCCAGCACAACAACGGGTTTGCTTTTAAAAATAGTGCACACATACACACACACACAGCACAAAGTGAAAGAGACAAAAAATTGCGCAAACGCGACAAAAGCGCAAGCGAAGTTTAAATATTTCAGTTTAAATTTTGTTTGAATTGCGCTTCTCTCGCTGTTTTTTTTTTTCATATTTTCATTGTGTTCTTCTTTTGACATTTTGTCACACATGTCAGACGCAGCGCCAAAAAAATAAAAACAAAAAGTAAAAGAAACTGGTTACAAAAAAGTTTTTATTTAATTTTTCATATGATAAATATACGCTGTTATTCAGTGTGTTTCCCAATTTCCCACCTATTCGCTCTCCTTGCCTGCGGCCAAAATTTTCTTTTCGCCGTCTGCTTTGGTACGTGTTTATTTTGTTGACTGATTTGGCGGTCGACTGCCTAAGGTGACAGTTCATAAATGTTAATTCCCAAGCGAAACATAACGAATTTCATGCCTGCAGATTTGTCTGATCATGCAAAGTCATCCGGATATAATCTCTATTTTGACTGGCCAAAAAGGAAATTAGCAGACTTTAAATACTTTTGTATGACATTAAAATAAAAGTACTTATACGTAATTTTATAGCATTCATAATTTCTTTAAATTTTTTATATGATTTTACAAATATCGTGGCTGCGACAATTTCATACAAAGCACAAGTACTGCAGTCCATAGTCCTCAGGTATAAAAAAAGTAAGATAAAATCTAATCGTTTTTTTGTTATAGTACTTTCATTAATTAAAAATTGTGACAATATTATGTTAGCTGTTTGAGCAGCGCCTTAAGCAATTGCCGTGAACATAAAGAAGTTCCCACGCGTAAATTTTCCACCCAAACAGAAGCTTTGTTGTAGTCACGGCAAATATAACAGACCCTGTCATAATAACACAAATATAAATGTTTCAAAATAAATTTTAATTAATTCCACAAAAACGGACATCATTATAATAATATCTTTATATTTCTCATTTTTTCTGAGCTTTTGCTCACAATTACTTTGGCATTTCGAGTGCCAGAATTTTAATTGTATATAAAAAAAAAATATAAAAACAGCAATTAAAAAGAACGCAAAAATCCCTTACAGCTATGAAATTATTTAAAATGCCTGTCAGAATAGATTTTTCCTTTTGCAACAGTAAAAAATATTCTGGAAAAATATTCAAATTACTTCAATTAAGCGTGTTTATAAAAATCAACAATTGTTGCTATGTGAAAAACGGAACTTCCAAGGAAAAGGGAACTAATAAAAAAAATTAAAAAATGGCACAAAGAAAATGTAACTCGGGGCTTTGGAGCGCAGAATTTAGGCAAATTCTTATCGTCGTCACTTTTTTTTTACTATGTGTTAGTTCTGCATTTTCATTATTATTTAACGTTCGCGTGAACAATTTTGCTGCTCGACAGCAGTGAAAAACAAATTCCCTTAGCAGTTGGGCTGCATTAAGTCAACTCATTATGAAATTACTGCTGGAAAAAAGAGGAAAATAAGCGACGAGCACCAGTGAAAATAAGTAGAAAAATTCGCGATGACGATGACGGGCAGCACGAAAAGCCGACAAAGAAAACAAATTAAATTTAATCGATTTGTGAAAAGCTGCCAGCTAGCACAGACCGTCAACAATAAAAACAACAACAACATGAAGTAAAACCGGAACAACAACAAGAAACTAAAACTTGCATAAGTCGCATAGTAAATTAATTGAAGTGCTGCGAAGAGGTCCAGACAAACCAACGGCCAACAAGCGCCAACCGGCAACCAGCAGCAGCAATGGCCACTTGGCGTGGAGCTCTAAGCGCATTCTAAACAAATTAAAATTCAATTAAAAAGATGAAATGGCATTTCCAGGCTTAATACGTAGCCTCAGAGCGTGACAGCAAAACACCCACAACCGACTGGCCAACGCATCTGCAATATCCAGCATACTTTGCTCGCTAACACTGTCTTACAAAACTAGCAGAAACTCTTATGAAAAGTTGATTTGTCGAATATCTAAAATATACAACTTCACAATTAATATTATGATGAGTAAATATATACAAAAGGCTGGGTATATTAACAATATATATGGCTAAAATATTTATAAACACACTACATTAAAAACGAAAATTATAAAATTTGCATATGTTTATTATTTGTCAATTTACCATAATAAATTAATTATTAGGATCTATTTCTATTTATTATTTTGTATCAATTTTAATGAACCTATCTTAACTTATATTAGGATTATTTAATTTCACATAGCTATAAACTTCAACTGAATCTAAATTTAATTGAGCTTATTTGTAGCACAGTGCAGTGCATAAGTTTTCGTCCAATATAGATGCAGATGCTGATGGTGATGGTGATGCCTGGTTGTTGGTGCCGCTGTTTAATCTCAGCTAAAAGGCATCGCATTCAATTCATTTAGCGGCTACGCGTTATCACAGCCGTCAACCATCATCAGCGTCATCCTCGTTTGCCAGCGCGTTGTCAGAGTCAACAACAACAACAACAACAGCAACAACAAAAACAAAAACAACAGCAATCAGTTCTCTCGTTGCGAAGTGGATTGTCGTGGGTGATGCGGACAGGGGAGGTGTCATAATGCTTCACGCAACTTGAGACCTGAAGCATCATTTCCAATTACGAGCGCTGCCTCCGACATTTTGCGCTTATGATTTTTGGTCAGCAGCTTGGAGTCGGCCTTTTTTCCCCATTTCCCCCCTCATTTTCCATCACTGGTCACGGCCATTGATGTTGCTCTCATTATGAACATTGTTGTTCTCGCTGGCCGCCAACTGTCATTTTGTTTGCTGTCCTTCAAAGCAGTATTAAAATCTGGCAGCTCTTCTCAGCCCACTACAAAATATGCGTCAGATGGACTGAGATTTTTGTCAGCTTCATTTTTGGCTTTTTGGTTTTTGGTTTATATACTTAGAAAGAGTAGCTTAATTTTATGTGAGTGCTAAATGCATTGATTAGATCATGATTACACATGGTTTTTACGTTTACGAAACGATTCTGAATACATATTTAATTGGCAGATCGCTTCACGAACTTTTAAATTTGTTCCCAAACACAATTTAAATTGTAAATTTTCATCGCACTTAAAAGGTACTTGTTGTTGAATTTGAGAGGAAAAAACAAATAAAAAAATTAATGAAAATTCATTAATTTTATTTATATTTTTAAAATGTCATTCTTGGGAAAGATTTTGAATGCACAGAGAAAAGATATCAATTTAAAACTGGTATAAAAATATTTGTATTTACATGTATTGTACTTAAAAAAAAATGTATTAAATGTGAAAAGTACTTAATGCGAAATTAATGTTTATCCATGTCAATTAAAATATTTAAATTATACACATTTTTAAAGATATGCGAGTTAAGTTGATTTGTGGTTTGCAAACGTTGTTTTAAGTGGAACAAATATGTTAATATTCTTAAAAATAATAAAATATTTTATTCTACTTCGTTCACTTCAAATGGCTCGAACCGTTCAACTGAAGCTGGCCAAAGCGAATTGACGTTATATCGGAGCTTGTGTTGTGGTTGAGTGAGTTTCAAATGTCGAAAGTTCAAGTTGAATCGGCGTCGATGCATGAAATTGTCTGAAGTTTCTGCAATTGCATTCAAGTGCGGACTGCAGACTTTAATTAGGAAATGCAGTAAACATTTTTAATGGATATTATTTTGCAACCACCTGGGCGGTAACTTATTTCCTAGACACTTCACAGTTTGCCAATTGGCTGGGCAAATAAAATGGCAATGTCTGCAATGTCGTTTGCTTTTGCCTGCCATATGGAACTTGCTCTTTTGAGCACTTGAAGAATTGATCCGACAATCATCTTTGTCCAATTAAAGTCCCCAGCGCTGGAACAGTTGAGGCAATTAAAGGCCAGAACTACGGCCATGGCATGGACTGATATGGCCAGGCGCCTCCTTAACTGCGCCGCCAACAATAAGGAAGCTTAATTTAAAATTTAACCCTTTTTGCTGGAGGCGGTGACCGCAACGCTTCCTGTCCTTGTCTCTGTCCCTGTTCGTGTCCATGGTTCAGCGATGCAACGATGAAAAAATATTTTCTTTCCGGTGTCGACAACGACGCTGACGACAGCAAGGCAAATAATTTTTACAAATTATATTCGCTCACATGCCAACTGAGCAGGCAACTCAAATAAGACCAGCCTTTCGATAGTAGTAGTAGACTTAAAGGTACCCTACATTTAATTCGAAAGTGCAATAAAACATATGTTTTATTTATATTTATTACTATTATCATTTTTAACCTGATTAATCCAACTTTATAATTTTATTTAAATTTGGTATAGCAACACTATTTATCTTTTTATTTTATTTATTTTATATTTAAAACCAACATGAATGTTTAAATTGAATGTGTAGTACTAGAATATACTCAAACATCGAAACTTTATAAGAAATAAATTTTTTTTTTTAAAGCAATGAAAGATAATCAAGCTTAAAACGTAACTAACTGCAGTACATCAAAATCTATGTACTTTAATTTATATTATATACAAGTACACTTTTCTTTGACGTTTGCATGTTTACTCATTATTTGATGCTACTCCTCTTAGCCACTTGATGTTTACATGATATAAAAAGCGCAAAATTATATTGAAAAGAAAAGAAAAACGAAGGAAAATGGTTGAAAATCAAGAAAGTGACTGCAGAAAATCAACTGATGTTCCATGAGGAAAGGCAAAAACAACTCACCCACAGTCTCAGTTGAGCAGCTGGTCAGTCAGTCGGATTGTTAAGAAGTTGAGGATATGCGATGATTGTGTTTGTTGTTGCTCGAACTGTACCAATAATAAGTTCAAACAATGGCGGTCAAAGCAGCTAGCAGCTTGCAGCGCTGCTGCCCATGTTTGTTTAATTTTTGCTACCACTGCGCCTTCATTTCTTGTTGTTGCTGGTCGACTGGCGCTGCAATTGTTCCAATCGGCCGCCAACTGCTCGTTTCCGCTTTTGTTTTTGCAGTCAGCTTTTTCTTCTACTTGGCCAACAAACAGGCTTCAAATTGAACGGAAGCCTGCCACGAGTTATGCTCCAGCCATGCCCAACCGACCGACCCCAGCAATGCTTTCCTCTATCAGCCTGACCCTGCCCACTTGCAATCTCCGGCCGCGTCGGAGGCATTGTTCCATGTCCATGGCTCAGGCCCGTTTCAGCATCTTTTGTTGTTCGGGGGCAGCCGCCCTTTTGTCGCTGCGCTTCCGTTTACGCTTTTCGTTTTTTCTTCATTTCTTTTTTGCTCTTTTTTCGTAATTTTTTTTATTGTCCTTTTTTACCGGTCCCGAGGCCGGACTTCATAGTTGTGCCCAATTTTTCCTGTGCTGCGCCGTTTGATTTGCGCTGATTTCTTCTTTCGCTCTCGGTGTGAGTGTCCTTTAAAGGTTTCTGTTTTTTTCTATCTGTCTTTGGCGTTCACTTTTTTTCAATTTTTGTTTTTTTTTTACCAATTTTATTTTGTTAGTTTCCATTTCATTGAATTCTCACATATCCGCATCCGCGTCGGCATCCGCAATCCAGCCAGCTAGTTGCTCAAATTGTGCCATTATCCGGCATTGTCCTTGTTGCCCATTTTGTCGAGCGCCCCAGCATTATACTCGCCGGCAACAAAAGGTTTCGTCCTCCCCTCGCCACTTTTCGCCATAAAATAGGCAATTTGCATAGTTTAGTTAGTTGGACGCATCCGGCATCCAGCAACACTTGTGCTGCCCCCTTTTGCTATTGCTCAGCCTATACATCTATATAAGCTATATATGTGTGTGTGTGTGTGCGCATAATTGATGACTGTTGACAACAGACACAAGAACAACAATGGACAGCAAACACCGTCGAATTTTAAATTATCTTCTCTGCTTTTATTTTTGTGTGTATAAATTTTGCTTTGCATATCATGGATTTAGTAAAAATTCCAATTGATTGAAGCTTGCATCACAGAGGGAAATTTTTGTTGACAGCGATTTGGGATTTAATAAAGAAAAACTGTAAACAATTTCAATACAAATCTAGGAAGGAATGTAATGTATGTTGTAACGATAAAGTTCATATTAAGAGAGATGTGTATAAATTTGAGAGTTATGTTAATCAAAAATTAAAAAGTGGTAAATTTTATTTCGGTTTTTTAAGCTGACCCTAATTTACAAATCTAGCATGCTTTTAAGGAACATATAAGTTTGCTTCCATCTAAACTCCCGCTTTTTTATGTGTTTTCAATTATTTCTTGGCGTATTTTTCTTACCTTTAAAGCGCCAGACCAGCTTCAAGATTCAAGTCAATTCTTGAGTGCTAAAAAGTACTTGAAAATTATTTGGGCGTGAACTGTGGCAGCTGCCCAAGTGTAGACTGGAGACCGCAGCCCGCAAAAGGTCATTGCGAGCGGCCTGCCAACTATTTTCATAATCATTTAACGGTTTTCTGTCGGGCAGCAGCAGCCAGACCTGGCCAAGGCACACTCGCACACTCAATGGCCATTAAGTTCATCGAAGAATGTTCAAAGCGGGCGAAGCCCATCGGCCTCGATGCGGCTCTCTGACAAGAACTTTTGCCTGTTGGGCGCGAGGTGCGCAACGCCAACCGCACACTTGGCTCAACAAGGTGGCTGCTGGCACCTGGCTTTAATGGGCGCTGTCGCTGCTGCCACTGGCTGCTGCCCCTTGAGATGCAGCCGACCAAGAAATGCAGAAATGACGCACTCTGACCCGCGGCGGCAGTGTCAGCAACTTTCGAAAAAAGTTTCCAAAGCACTCGAGACAATTTTGCAACTTTCATTTTGGGAGTCGACAAGTGTCCAGTCGAGGAGACCAGACTGGGTGCGGGCTGGGTGGGGGCTCGTTGTCTTATCAAACTAACGAGCTCGGCCGACAAGTGGCCGCTTATTGATTTTCCAATATGGCAGCTCCATAATTGGCAAACGCACGTTGCCAGACTTGTGCGAAATCAATGGAGCGCATTAACCTAAAAAAAGACAGCTTGAAAGTTGTGGGAGGGGCATGCTGTGACTGCTGGCATTATCATTTGGCGTTAACTGACGATAAGCGAGCTACGATAATGGGCCCCGTTACCGGCCAAATCGAAGAAATGAAGCTGCACTTAACGCCGACACTTTTGACAAGTGGGCCAGAGCCCCGTTCAGATGGTCGGTAGGTGTTGGATTGGAGGTGGTGGGGGTTGGGAGTCGGGTCTTGGCCATAGTTGAAAGCTGCTTAAATGTGCCAGCATTAAAGCCGCGTCACACGTTGGCCAACCTGCCCCGCCAACAGCCATCGCTGCACTTGGAAACGTACCCTGCACCGCCAGCTGCCGCTTCGGCCCGTGCTTCGTCTACGTTCGGTGCTCTTTTCTCTTTTACTTTTTCTCATTTTTTTGTTTTTTGTTTTTTACAAAAAATTGGATTTGCGAAAAAATCGCTCACCTTTCATTTCAGGCGGATTAATGGTGTCGAGGCGAGCAGCGCACAATAAAAACATCAGGTATGTTCGATGGGGGAGTGTTGGGGGGTGGGTGAACTACCAGCTGACAGCAGGCGGTCCTGCCAAGTGCCTTTTTATGGCAGAGTTGTGGCTGACTGGGATTTGGGCACACGCTTTGGCTCTGAGCTGCCAGTTTGGACACTTGTAATACAATGAATAAATGAAGTGGTTGAAGTAATTGAAATGCGATTAAGCACAAATTCATTTCCATAAGTACATACATATTTTTTCACTTACTCTCACTGGGAAGCTTCATCAATTAGATCGCATTTGCATAGAACATGAATTTGCCCAGCGGTGGATTTAACTGTTGAAAATTTGCATATCAAATGAGCATTTTGTGTTCAAGAATTTGTGATTACTAGCTAAAGTATATTTTTGTATTGGACGGCTTATGCTGTTCAAAATGTTTATTTTCCAACTTCATTTAAAAATTTATAGAAAATGTAAACTTAATAAATTAGCTATGACAATTCGTTCATAATAAAATTATTTGCAAATATTTTTATAATAATAAAAATACATATTATCAACTTATAAACCAACGCTTTATTTCTGAACATAAGTTGCACAAAAAAAAAATTGTGTAATTTCTTAACTTAAAATCAGCTTCGAAATGTTTGCTTCAATCGGGTTCTCAATGCATTTAATAGCTGCCAGACCATAAACCCCAACAAAAGAAATTTACAATTGTACAGGAGGGAAACCGAAGAGGGGTATACAGAGTTGTGTTCCATTCCATTTCATTCTTCAAATTCAATAACATAATTGTTGCCATTTATGCTGGCTGCATTATTTACTCGCATTACATTCTAGACACATATCTGATTTCGGTAGGTAGAGGCGGGGCGGTTTGTCAGCGTGTTCGTTGTACAATGGGCCACATTTTATGCTTTCTTTGTATCAGTGCAGTCCATGCTAATGGCAAGGCATACAGACCAGCCACGCCCACACAGCGAGCACAGCCCAACGAGTACAGTCATTGTTGTCAGCATTATTTGCATATTCTGTGTAAAATGTACTTCCTTTCATTTATTTTAATGCAAGCGCAAAGAGACCGTCTAAGGCTCTTAGGCAAAAAGAAGATTCCAACAAAAAGTTAAAGAACATACAAAAAAGAAAGCTGGAAAGGAATATATGTATTTGAAGCAAACATTAAATACGCTTGTTAAATAATTAATTACCTTTTCTTTTTTATTGATTTATTAATTTTAATTTGATCATGAATAAAAAGAGGATTAACAAGTTTTAATAGTTGTAAATAATAGATTATTGAAACTTATTTACTCTAATTATATTTATTGTATTTAGCATCTTTTTAAGACGTTGCAAAACTTTAAACAAAATTATACCACTGTAGGGTATTTAAATACTAGAAGATATGGCACAAATTTGCCTTTTATTATGTGTGTCGGTAAATTTGTGTGTGCGAACGAGGTAGGGGAGCTGTGAGAGGCAACTAGCCCAATTTCTGCCACTTTCTGGCTTTGTGCAGTCGCTTTTCGTTTGATTTCATTTCATTCTTATATTTTTTGCTCGCAGCTCACAATAAACTTGGTTTCTTGCAAAGTTTAGTGAAATAGAAAAACGCCAAAGCAGGCAGCCAGTGTGCATAAATAAGCACACACAAAACCGGAATTTGCCACTAACGCCATAAAGTCAAAGGGCCAGAAAAGTGGGCCCAAAAAAAGGGCTCCCGATATTGAAACCGTTTCAGTTGCTTAATTTTTATCTCAATTTTTTTTCTAAATTTTTTTCTAAATATATTTTTTTTTTGGGTTTTTTTCCATAATCAGGGCATTAAAATAATCGTTTGCGACCCTTCAGGCAGACAGTCACTGTGTAAGTATAACCGCAATCGCCCAATCCTTGACAGGACATCCGCGACCGTCGATTTTAGCATGAGCCACTTGGCAACATCAAAGTCTGCAACCGCAAATTTATGTTGTGCCTTTTGTTTTGTTTGTATATTCAGTTTTGTGTTACAGGTGATTGCATTTGCTCTTCATTCTCGATCTCCTTCCCCTTCTCTTTTGTGCTTTACGTTTCGTACTGTTTGTTTAGGCAATAACATTTCGACTTGTGGGCAAAGGCCCACAAAAAGGATTGCCCGCTGTTTGGGGAACTGGGTTTTTCGGCTTCGCAACGGAAATCATTTTTCAGTGCAAAGTGAAATATTTAAGCAAATATTTATTAGAAATTTTGCGTCAAATGGGATAAGAGATCCCTTGTTAAAACAATCGATGTAAATGTGACATGGAAAATAATTTCGCTGAGGTGATGACAGATAGGAGATGTTGCTATGATAAAATGATTCATCGTGAAAATGTAAGCATTAAAATTGTTAATTTACGTATATTTGATTACTAGCCAGAGTTCGGAAATAACTTTAAGGAATTTAAATTATTAGAAAGTGAGCATTGACATTAGATTAATTAAATTAATAATTGCAAAAAGTTTAGAAATGGTTTGAAAAAGGAACAACAAATGTATATATGTGAAACATTTTAAATTGGATAATAAATAATGCGATCATGTAGGCGAAATTGGCGTAAGTCTAACCCAATGGTTGTGCTTGCTTTTATTGAACTTTCGAAAATTGAAACGTTTAAGTAAAGCGCTCTCAATTTATTTAATCCAAGCTAAAAGTCACGCATTGTGCCTGACTCGATTTCTCATGTAAATTGGCAATTGAAATTTTAAAAAGCGGAAGGTACATAAATACAACAAAATTGAGTAACAAATGTATATCCTCAGGTCACACACACACATACACATATACACCCACATGCGCTCAGCTGCAAACACCACAGAGCAATAAATTGTGAACTGCAATGTGTTTATATATTGCAACTGTTGGCCATTACGTATACGCCCTGTTTGCATATTGGCAAAAAAAAAAGTTTACTTGATTGATGCGAAAACCTTCGCCAAATATCAATCCAATATAATTGAGTTTTGTAAAATAATATAATATAGTTTTTATATATACCGATATGTAATTGTGTGGTCTAAGAACTGGGTAAAAAAGGCTTAGAGTCAATGTCGACGGCAGCGACGGTGGCAACTGTCAGAGTTGCCACATTACCCACACATCACACGTCATTGTTGCTGCAGCTTAAAGTCACTCAGGAGCTGCAAGTATACCCGCTCCTTCAGCCTTTTGCCCCAACTAAAAGTGCACCTTAAGGTCCCGACAACAGCAAACACATCAATATAAGCAACAGCCGCCAGCAGCAGCATCCACTCGAGATGCACAACTGATGCGTGACTCACGATTGCCGCACGAGCTGTTTATGGTCGAACCCACTCCCAATGGCACCAGCAGCTCTGCCCCGTTCGTAATGGCCACAAAATAAATGCCCGCAAGTAAATGCTGTTGACTGCAGCCCCAAGTCGATCCGCTCAAGAAATGTTGGCCAAGAATAAAAATCAAGTCGCAAAGTAGCCAGAAGCCAGAAGACCTTTTAAGTATGTGTGACACAATATATACATATAAATATATTTATATATGTATATATATCTGTACATATGTATGTCTTTCTCTATGCGAGCATATATGTATATATCTTTATATGTACTATATATACGCCATACAGGTGCTATAAAGTAAGATGAACACATCAGCTGCAGTTGGTCAGGTGCACTCGTTAAAATGGACAGCCCCATATAGTACAATACACCAGCCCCACCCCCAAAAACACCACCTCGCCCAGTTGTTGCTGCTCACCTGCATCTGTTTATGACCTACACCAAGAGAGTTCAACTCAACGTGGACTCTGCTCAAAGGACTGTGTCCTGTTGTTTGTAGCCGCTGTAGTGGATGTCTCAACTCGTGTTTCGTTCACCACTTTTCATGGCTCTCGCGATGAGGGGTAAAACACGGACTAATATTTACCGTTATTTTTAGCAGTTTAAGTGGCACAGCAAAATATGGGTATATCTTTCTGAGTGGGAAGCGGGAGAAAGTTTTCGAAATCTGGAGAAGGATATAAGCAAGGATAATAATGTTGAATTATTGCTACGATTAAAACCGAGTAATAACAATATACATTTAACTAAATAGCATTTATCGGCAATTTTTTTTTTGTAACCACATGACAGGCTGCTATTTGAAATGTTTTCTCCATTTTGGATATTTCCAATTTTAGGCAATTGCATTTTAAGGTTTCCAAAAAAATTATTACGGTTTTTATGCAATTTCCCTGGAGATCTTTGAAAATGATTTTGAATATCGAAAACGTTTAAGGAAATAATGTGAAAATGTATGATTTTTATATCTTTTGGTCTGGGCCCTGGAGGATTTGTCTATCAGATAAGAAGATATATGTATACTTTGACACCTATGATATTATGCATATATTTTGGTTTGCCTCTATACTCTAGGATACTTTAAAACTAAATCTATCAAATTTTAACCTCGATTAGCTCGCTGAGTATATCATAACGTATACATGCTAAGCATTATAACTTATTTCACAATAGAAAATAGGTATAGTCAACAGGAGACCATTATTTATATTTTGTCATCACAAACCACTGTTAGTTTTTTTCGCGTTGGGAAAATCTCTCTCACAATCTCTGTCTTTCTCTCTAATATTAACATTCTCAGTTTAAGTGCGCATGTCCAAATTGTTTCAGGCACTCTGAGAGTTGATAAATTCAAGCCGAACCACTTCGAAGAAGCGGGCCAAATGGCGCTTTAGTAAAACTACACTGTCAGAAAGACCCAGAGAGAGAACGAGAGAGCAACTTTGGTTCTCTCGTGATATGCGCGTAATGTCTATAGTGGGAACTAAAACCGACCTGGCGCTGCTGGCTGCTGAGCAAAATAGCCCAAAAACTGTGCTGAGCCGAGGGGCATGGATTTCTTAACCATGATACATGTGCTATGAATGCCATGTGTGGCTGCAAGTTAAAGTTGGTAAACGTAACCCAAACCGGGCAGCAGCAGCAGCAGCAGCAAGAGGGACTGCTAACTTGGCCAAAACGCATATGCCTGGCTCATAGATGCACACACATGCACATGCTTAGTTTAAATGCCTGGCGTTCAGACCGAGAGTCTGGCACGTGCGGATGTGCAACGTCAAAAAGTATGCAACGTTTAGTATTCGTGGCATATTGTGGCTTTACCTTTGAGTCGCGCACTTGCTGAAAACTTCAATGCATCTTCTTCAACTGCCGCTCCTCGAACTCTGACAATCTAAGCAGTTTACTGTGTCAATATGCTGCGCACCACTTCAAACTCACAGACTTCCCCCTTCACTCTTCACCTTTCAAATTCCCAATCCCCAGCCCTGGCGCATCCATAACTTATGCATGCAAATGTTCTCTTCTCTCGCTGTTGACTTCGAAAAAAGGTAAAAGACAAAAGCGACAAACACCAGAAAAGCAAAAAAATGGAACAGCAGATAGAAATGCAGAAATTTGTGCAAAATGCGGTTATTGCAGCGATTATTTTAATGGCTCTTCTCAGTTACAGACTGAGCTGAGACTTTACGCACTTGTAAATATCTAGCATTTCATTTGACATTGCCAACATGGTTAACACCTTTTCAAAATTAGTTATTTCCTCTTAAAGGCCTTTGTATTTTAATATTTTGTACAATTTGTATTGTGTACAATTTCATATAGCATAGCATATATAATCAGTAGTTAACAAAAATGTATACATTTATCAGCTTTGAAAAGGAAATAGAATATCTTAAAAAAAACGGAAATACTTTATATTTTTAAATACAAACTCCTAAATATGTCTATATGAATAGGTAATCTAATTAGCGTAATGACAGCTTCAAATGTGTGTCAAGCCCTGTTCATTTAATCGAATGAAAGTGTATTCGCAGCAAATAAATAAATAATTCAACCCACTGTCATGGGCCAGAAATTATTTCCACAAAATTAAGCACAGCACGTATTGCATAATTTTGGCGGTTATGCTAAATATCAAGTATACGTCCCGTGCTGCACCACCACCGCTCTTCCCCTTCAACGCGACACACAACTTCATAACTCACACAAAGTTCATGAGCAATTTTCTTGCAAATTTTCCTTTTTTTCGTACTTTTCTTTTTAATTTACGCTAAATACTGCAGCGACATTTGAGGCGACACAACAGAAGCGCACAGCTGCAGTTACAGCTGCCACGCCCCTTACTCGGGGGAAGGGTGGGCAGGTCACAGTTTTGGGTGCTCCTTTCGACAGCGTTGGCTGCTTATATTTTATTTGTTGGCAAAAATTGCATTCATGAATAATTCAGTGAAGTGAAAAATTTGCGTTCCCACTGCCTTACTTTATTTTTCAGTGTATTTCTCAGTGTATTTCTGTAAATAAAAAAAAAACTTCAAGATGGAAATTATTTTTACTTTTGTGTGTGGCAACTTCCCTTGCGGTCGGCTGTCCAACATGCTTTGTAATGTCGGTTATCAGCATTTTGGGTTAATATTTAATGTAAACGACAGACACGGCGACCAACGGTTGCGGTTGCGTTGATGATGCTCCCACACCCTTTTCCCTATCGCCAACCCCCCATCGTCCCACCACCAAGTGGCTTTCTATGTAAATGTGTTTGCCCGGAAACGGAAACTGTTTATGGAGATCGAATATGCAACGAACACTTGTTCTCGCCTGGCTGGAATTTACGCTGCTGTTTGTGTCCACTCTGGCATTTTTGCAAATGCACTCGCAGCTAACGAAAAGCAATGCCAATATATAAATTATAATTGTAAAATATGCAGCACTTCGCCGAGCTTACAATAACTTTGCCACATTTTGCTGGATATCAATGGCAATGACACTGAAGATAAAAACTGGGACAACAACTTGCTTATTGCACGACTTTTGCTCCGATTATTAAAAAATACCAAATGAGAAATTATCAAAGTGTTTTACTCTATAATGTCTGTATGCATGCTCACTCTTTATTGTTTAAGGACACATTCATAATTTCAGTCTTCATGAGAAATCGTGTGACATAATATACTGAAAACGTGTGTTCTCCTTGGGTGTTAAGCTATAGAAGTTGCTGCTCGTTGTAATCAGTTCGTGTTCATTGTGATAAGGCGGCCATAATGAAGTGTACGACACAATGCTAAATTAATATAAAATATATACATTTGAAAATTAATGAAAATTAATCTTTAAGGGTACTACGGCTTACCGCACGAAGTAGGTGGCGTCCCGAGCCGAGGTTTGATAATCGATCAAATTTTTGATTTCGTTACGAAACTGCTCTTCATATTTCTTGGTCATTACAGAATAGCGCTCTTTGCACACCATCGGACTGTGAGGGATATACAGTTCTGGGCCAAAACTTAAACAGTATGCACGGTTGATCTACTCACAAAGGCACTTTAAATTTTGTATAGCTGGGCTCTCTGTTGACAGGAATATTGCAATCTGGTACAATTTTCCTGTCACTTTCTGTAGCGTAATCAAATGGTTTTGTAAACACAGCATCGGTGGACTGACGGCAGAGCATAGTGGTATACTTAGGGCGCATATAATCGGCACTTGCATAAAATTTAGAACCATCTATTGGGCGAGGCAAGTTAATACTCCTAATAGAATTGGGGGACCTTGAGAATCGCTTAGGATTCGGCTTCAAAGATCCGGATTCCACATTTTCCGCCATAGTTTAAACAATGTATATTTTTTTATAAATTATTAACAATTTAAATAATAGTTGAAGTGATTTAACAAAGAACTTAAGCAACAAAACTTCCAATGCGCACTTTAAAAATAGTACTGAAACTATTTTACTGGATTACTGAGTTGAGTTGTCAGCTTTAATTTAAACAGAAATGTATTTTAAGATATTTTCTGTAGTTTGTGGCGAACAAAGTTTCTAAATATTTCAAAAGTCTTAAATGGCCACAGGCATCTCTTCATTTTAATGTATGCGAATCATTCCACATAATAAAATCAATAAACTACTCTCAGCTATAATGAAATTATCAACTATGTATCATACAGACACTCAAACACGCACATTAACTCGCGGGTTAATGCCCAACCCCACGCATAGTACCCAATCCACAGTTTTCGAGCTCCACATTCTACGTAAAAATATGCAAAATATTTTAACCGAAAAACCTTTCAAAAGATTGCAGAGGAAAAAGGCGCTCGGTATATGCGTGTGCGTGTATACGAGTGTCTGGGGTATGTGTATGTGTGTGTGTGTGTGTGTGCATACTTTGCGTATGTTTAATTCTATTAAGCAGCCAAATATGTGCCTTTATGTGTGTGGCATTAACTTGGTCCCAAAAATAAGATTGACTGTGGCAAAATTGCCGCCAGAAAAGACCATTGAACATTTATTTATTTTCCGGAAACTAAACAGAGTTTTCGCAGGTAAATAGCTAATTGGCTGGTAAGTTACAGAAATTAAAAAAAGGCCACTTTTTTGCTATTATTTTAAATATAATTAATACAATTTTTATTTATGATTTTAAAAATAATGTGAATAAAAATTATATTATAAAAATTTATTTAGTTGTACCTTGCTGTAGTTTGGCTTAATTTAATTTAACACATTTAATTTTAGAATTATATTTTTTTATAATGAACATAATAGGAGACATAATTACAATTACTTAATATTATACCATATATACCATATAGTTTTTTCATCATTAATTTGTATTTAACTTAAAACTTAGTCTCTATATTCATAGCTTTGATAACTAAATCTAAAATATTGCATTGAGCTCATGGCAAATGCTTTGTGCTCTTAAGTATACCATTATTTCATGATTTAATTTTGGCACCCGATTTCAAGTTCTCTACATTTTCTATTTGATTTTAGTTAGGGATGCGCCCAGCTCTCGGACCGCCCTCCTACGGCTTGCTGCTAAGCGCAACAGAATTTATGGTTTTAATCTTTTGGCTTCACATTTTTTTGCCTGCCAACACAAAGAGATGAGAGGGAGGTATAGAATTGGAGGCAGAGAAAGAGAGAGAGAGAGACAGAGTACAATGCTTGCAACAGAGCTCTTGCCAAATACGCGTTACCAGGCCTACGATATGAGCCAAGCGCAAACTGTGAAGATTTTATGGCTCAAGGACGTGGCGCTAGCACACTTCAAGGATGTGCCCGGCCGGACTGCAACGTAGCGAGGATTTGGATTTGTATTTTCATTATAAATGAGCAGCGATGAGCCTGCGACCAAAATGGAGGCGTTAACCGAGGGGCGTGTTCGGCTCGATGAAGAGAAAAAACTGCGTAAAATACAAGAGTCAAGCGAGCGGGCAGCAAATAAATCAAATTAAATGAAATGAAATAGTTGAGGATTTCGGCTGCTGACAATGGAATCCCACTGCCATATTCGGGCTGCCAGTGCGCCAAGTCAAAATCGCCACAATGAATAACAAATAAAACAGTCGGCAAGGTCCTGCCAGGACGACAGCTGAAAATGAAAGCCACATCGACAAAACCAGCAACAAACACACCAAAACTGTCCCCAGACATTGTTGTCATCTTGTCTATTTATGCTCGCCGACCCGACACAGAAAGTCTCCGGCGTAGGTCATGCCGTGTGTCCTTGCCAAATCAAGCGTAAAGCGGCCGACAATCAATGTCCTTGGTGTCTGCCATACGCATGCCAACAATCTAAAAGGATAACTCCGCCAGCCGAATGGGCACCTCAGTCGCTGGACCACAATTTACCGCTGCGCCAATGAGGTCAATTCAGGCGGCCCCAGCTGAGTGTATTAAACATATCTGAATAAATGTTATCCGGATGTCCACAGATATACGAAAAACAGATTGGCATGGCCAACAGCACTGTTATTACTTGTTAATATTCCTGTTTACAGGCCCGAATTGCCCGTATGAGACCGCCACTATAAGACATATACACATATTTTGTAAAACTCCAATTAATCCGCAGTTAAAAACAAAATTTATTGTTTTAAGTTTATTTTCCCCTTACATTAAAATATACACATTTTCTTAAGTTAAATTGAATGTACGAGTAATCAAAATATTTCACGGTAAAATCATAAAGAAATTCTTAAAGAGCTTCGAATTGAGGTATTATTATCGTTTAACTTTTATCTTTCATCTGGCAAATTGTAAAGCCAAGTGTGTGACACTTTTCACTGGCAATTGTTATAAATGTACTATGAAATGGCATAAATATTGGCCAGCACAGAGATTGGGCCAACGAATCAAAGACCTTCAATATTGGACACGTGGCACACTTACG
Source organism: Drosophila micromelanica (assembly GCA_004143825.1). Taxonomy (NCBI): domain Eukaryota; kingdom Metazoa; phylum Arthropoda; class Insecta; order Diptera; family Drosophilidae; genus Drosophila; species Drosophila micromelanica. Next base: position 681 of record SCDY01001920.1, on the reverse strand, counting down.
GGCAGTGCTTATGTGTAACCCAGTGGCAATCGACCAGCACTTCATATCCTGTCGCTGCACAAACACCAAGCGACACATCCTGGCATAGATACGACCGCTCTCCGGCAGCAAAAAGTGAGTGAGTGAGTGAGTGCAAGAAAAAAGGAAAGCAATACTCAAAATACACTAGCGAATATTAAACAAAATGGCAATTTCGTGTTGGGTAAATTTTGGCAGAGTCTATTTTAATGGCAAACGAGACCACAGCTGCCCATCAAGAGGACATGCCACGAGGACTTTGCCAAAGCGCTGCCGAAAATCAAATCAAATTGCACACTCAAGTTGCAGTTGCAAACGGGGCGCCATCTCGAGGAATCAAAATCAGAATCATGTACAAGCGCCAAAAAAAAAAAAAACAGAAAATAGAAAATGGGAAAAACTATGGGTGGACAGGCGGCAAGTTCCGCTAGGCAGGAACAACCGCAACAACAACAACAAGTAAGATTGCTCTAGTCGGGACCTCCCGACTAGGAGATACCCTGAACCCAGCATTTAACACATACACACAAACTCTCGGCACTAAAAAAATATTAAGATAGTTACAAATAAAAAAAAAATTAATTCGCAATTAACAACGAAAAATTAAATGCACCACGGCTTGACCGTGAATCGAACCTGCGACTCTCTGATTCAGAAGCAGAA
>SCDY01001919.1:0-20505 GCA_004143825.1 Drosophila micromelanica | reverse complement strand
ATGGGGTCGCAGATGCCTCTTTCTGCCTGTTACATACATTTGCACAAAACCATTATACCCTTTTTTACCCATTTTCAATGGGTTCAGGGTATAAAAAGGGGAAAAAGAAAAAACCAAAAGGTGGCGAGTTAAATATTATAGAAAAGTAATATATTTTGGAAATTTGTTAGTTTCTATCTCCAAAGTGTTTTACAATTTTTTTCTAAATCAAAAGCACCCTAGTAATATAATAAGCATTAATTATGTTGGGTAAGTACCCGCACAATGCTTAAATGCCAAATCACATGACAATTTGATATGAAAATGTGATTTCTGAGTACAGATTACAAAAACTTTACGATCAATCAGCAGACGTGGGCTTGTCAGCCGACCACCTGCACTGGTTCCAAAGTCCAAGCACCCTAAAATATTGACAAATAGATTTGCAGGCAGGCTATAAAGTAATCGATAATCATAAAGCGGAAAGCTGATCATTTTTAAATGTCCTCGAGTGCTGCTAAACTTAAGATTTATCTCCCTAGAATATGGCTACGGAATGTCAGTTGGTTGTTCTTCAGGCCCACATTCTGATAAACAGAGCCGGCGCCAACCTTTTGTTTATTCCTAATCTTCCGACAAGTACATGACTAATACACCGCCCCAATATACTGCATAAACTTATCTACCAGACGCCTAGAAACGAAAAGCTTGAGTCAATTTCACAATTAAAGACACGTTGGGATTATATTAAAAAAAATTGTTTAATTTTATTATAGGAACCATTTTGGAGACTTAAATTATGTGGCTTATATTATTGGCAGTTTACTTATTTGACTATTGAGATTAACGACCAGTTTTGTTTTTAAAGATTTTTTGGCTTTGTTTTGAGGTATTTTTTTTATTCTTTGGTTTTGTAGTGTTTTTTTAATTTTTTTTTTTTTTTTTCGATTATATTCGAGCTGCGTGTGAAACTGCCTCCGTTCTTGCAGTCTTCCCTACATCAATTGGGTTGCTGAGCTGATGACCTGGTTTATCCAATCGGTAAACGCAGAGACGCGCACAAACACAGATGGGGCGTTCCTCTGGCCGCAGGGCAATCTGCCCCAGGAGACAATGCCAATGATCATGCTGCTCTGTTCCAAATGTGGCTCGCAGCATTCCTGAATGAGCGGGCCGCCCGAGTCGGCGGTGCAGATGCTAACACCACCGCTCAGTGGGCCAGTGCACAGGTTGGTCTCGTGCAGCTGCAGCCCGGAACGGGCCAGAATCTCCTCGCAGAGCGTCATATCCAATATGGGCATGTTCGCCAGCTGCAGCTTGTGCGGATAATCGGGCACCGCTGTCATCGAGACGTTGCCCCAACCGTACAGCGTGCCGTAGCCCTCGGGCTGAGCGTCCTGCTCTGGCAGCGTTGCCGGTTGCACATACTGATCGAAGACTAGCGGCTTCTTGGTGTAGATGAGCGCTATGTCGTAGGGATTCACGCCGCCCAGATAAAGCTCGTGGCGCACGTAGTAGTCGATGTGGCGCAGCTGCACATTGCCCACCTCGCCGCGTCTGTCGTGTATGTCGTGGCTGCCGGCCACAATCACTGAATTGGCCACTAACTGCGGCGAGCTGAGACAGTGGGCGGCTGTGAGAATCCAGTTCTCGTTGATCACGGTGCCGGCACAATAGTGCACCAATCCCTGATCCGGTGTCATCATCTGTATGCTGACCACATACGGTGCCGAATGGGGTGTTGCCTCGCGCTTGGCCAGGAACTTTTTGCTCCAATGCGTCTGGCGTGGTGCATCCAATGTGCTAATCCGATTCTCTAGGAGCCCGTAAGTGGCCAGATTCAGCGCCATGTTGTGGCCGAGTCCGCTGCATTTGCGGACTGGCAGCTGATTGTGCGGGGCAGAACTGAGCACAACCATAATACTAGCTATGGTGGTCAGTAGAACTGAGTAGATATATCTGTAGGATAACAGCATGATGATGTCCTCGCTCTGGTTACACGCCCCGCACGGATATAGACTCGTACTAAACGAAATTTTGACGCGTTCTTTCACCGCGAAATAACGAATTTTCTTTTGGTTTTCGTGTGTGGTTTTTGCAGGTTTGTCGACTGTGGTTTGTAGTTGTTTTTGGATTGTGGTTTGTTTGGTGTATTCTCTTTTAGCTTTTTGCCTTTGCTTTGGCGTGTCGATAACACTTCACTTGAATACCCTTTAGTTTTAACATGGAATTCACTTTGATTCGGCTGTGTTTTGCCGTTAGCTTTTGCGTCTTCACTGCTGAATGTTGGTTCTAAATTTGCAGTGGCCCCTCATGCGATACCTGTATTTATATCAAACCGCTTTCCAGAGAGAATCAGAGAGTAATCGATAAGAGTTGCAAAGAGAGAGAAAGAGCGTAAACTTGTAACGCAATTACGTATAATTTAATAGAAAAGAGAGTGACTAGCTACGTATTTTCTATGTTGTTATCAGTTTGATAAGGAATTGGCGAGCGCTTAAAAGTGCCCTACGCCTGATTAAAAGGTAATTAGCGAAGAATGTATTTATACATTTATGGGCCATGCGAATATAAGACATTTAAATAAATGAATTTATATTAAAAATTAAATTTTTTTATATTAAATTCTTTTGTTTTTTCCTTAAGGAAATTAATAGCTATATGAATCAGTCTGATAAACAAAAAAATATATAATATATACATGATTAGTAATAGTGTTTGTCCGTATAGTATAGTATACATAGTATATGGATCGAAATGGTAAATGCAAATCTTTTTTACAATATTATATAAATATAATAATTTATCAGTTTATTATCACTAGCCAACCTTTGAAAAAGAGAGCATCATACAGTTCGCCTTAGTCCAAAAAAAATTATTGTTTGCACTCTCCGATTTGTTTATTTATGAGTTTAATACTACTACTATCTAAGTTCAATAATCTTATATCGGTTATTGGGCCATGACTATATATGGAGCACACATAGTATTTATAGTGCCTTGTTCACATTGAAAGAACGAAACTTGTCGCCTCAAATACCAAGATGATGACGAAGTTGGCCCGCCTGATGAGAGCACGACTCGCTCATGCTTTTGACCAAGGCACAGGTAATTAGTTAACGGTTCGTTGTTGGTCGTGGGGTGCCAGGTGATTCCCAGAGGCCTGTGCTGCAGGCATGTCGAACGATTTCTTATCTTTGGCTCGCTTCTTGCTCACGAAATTACCCAAGGGCGTGGGTAATAGCCAATATTACTGTGCTTTAGTCACGACTCTTTTTATCTATCCTACCTGACAGCCTGATCGAGGCGCACATTGTGTCTATTTCGTATGATGTCTTTATGTTTGTACCTACATATGAGAGAATATATGTATTATTAGATAGCTTTGAGCTTCTGCCACACGCCATCGCTCACACGCCCCGATTTCCGTTTCCCCCTGATTTGAACCTTATGATTAATGTTTCAAAGTTCAATCGGCCCTATGGTTATTTTCAACGATAACGTAACTCGTGAATTATTTTTTGCTTAATAAAAAAATTTAAGCCGAATTCGCTATCAACAAATTTTTTTTACGTTTTTAATACAATTGACACGTATCATGATTCGTTTTATGCATGTGTCATATATGTGCATTAATTTTGGTATTTATTGCACCTACTGTTCTGGCCAGCGTTTCCCGTCGCGTCAGTAGTAAAAAATACTACGCTGAGGAAGTGAATTTGTGAATGGGAATCACGCATCCAGTGCAAGTTGTTTCAGGTCAGTTACTAACTACCTGACTAATTGCATTGATAAAAAAGTAACTATATTACGTATCCCGAAGGTGCCCAAATACCTCTCAAGATTAAACTCTTCCGTGTACGTCAGTGGCGTTTTAGTAAAACATTCCAACTGATCAAACTTAAGTGCCTTTACGGTGATAATAGATAATAAATATACACAGATTAAGAGCAAAGCCAGTTAAATAACGCATTGCAGCCATAGTATTATAGTTCATTAATGTTGACAATCAATAGAGTAAATTTTAATCGAACAAATTATCAGATTTGTGTTATAGTGAAATTTTACAACCAAATGTTTTTTTCTGCAACAATATTCTAACAAAATATACTCAAATTATATAAATCATACAAAAACAAAGTTGTTATTTTTAAAAATTAAAACATATAAGTTGAAGTATTTAAACATGAACAGTGAGTGCCTAATTTTACTGAATTGTTTAATTTTATATTTTGCCAGCAGAACATTGGGTAAACACATTACGCTCAATGGTGAAATACCCAGAACTCCGGCGCCAGTTTATTTAAAGATCTGCTATCTATTACATAAAATACATGAAAAGATACAACTTGCAAAATTGCTTCGTTACTGAGTCAGCAGAGCTTTACATATGTATACATACATGTATTTAGAATTGAATTTAATAATGTTCACAAAAAAAAAAGCTTTTTAATTAGCTGCAAATTTGCTAACCAATTTTCTGTTGTTGGTTTCCTTTAACAGGTTTGGATCAATCAGGGTGACATTATATTGGTCGGCTTGCGTGATTATCAGGATTCAAAGGCTGATGTCATCTTGAAGTACACACCGGATGAAGCCCGAAATCTGAAGACATACGGCGAATTTCCGGAATCGGTGCGCATCAACGAAACAGTCACATTCGTCGAAGATGGCTTCGATGAGGACATTGAGTTCGGCGATGAGATTAGTTCTGAGGATGATGCTGATTCCGTTGATAATATCTGATTAACAAAAAATAAAACAATAGCTGAAACTGTAACAGAAACAGCAGCCGCTGAGTCAGTTCGAGAGTAGGGAATTAAACAAATTTGTAAAAAGCCGACAGCCTCCACCCACAAACATACAGATAAAAACCCACACGCATTATAAAAAGAAAAAAATATCCTAAGCGGCGCAGCAACAGCTGAATGCGAAAAAAGAAAGTGACAAACCAGCCTAATTATTCAGCAATAACATTTAAAAAATTTGAGCGTTACTTTCTATAAATTTCAATCTTTTAAATTCGGATGCCAAATTCAAAATGTTAGCTTTTCAACCGCAATGTTCAATTATGAAACGAATGTAAACAAAATAGTAGAACTTTTATAAACAATGGAAACTAATGCAGCAATGCGAAACACAAACAATTTATTATTTCAATTAAAAACAACAAAACGATATTAGTTACTTTTTTTTAAACAAACAAAAACCAAAATGGAGCAAATCATGAAACAGCTTCATTTATATACATATTGATATATAGGCGTTTAACTAAAGGTTATAAGGAAATAAAACAAGAACAAGAGAAACCTTTTGGATTACTAGCTAGAAAGTAAGCAGTAAGTAGGCATGTAAAAAGAAAAATATTTATTTTCCCATTACAAAGTTGTGCTCAGTTTGTTCGACATAATTTATTTGTACTTTTTGATTTTTCCAGTTCCATGCTCTGTGTTCCTTCGTGCTTTGTTATCTTAAATTAATGTTAACTTTTATTGATTTCTTATGATTATTATAGTGTCTACTATAACTAAAACCCTTTATTTCCCCTTTGCTGTCTATGCATTCAGTTTCTGTTTTTACTCGATTCGTTACGCAGAGAACCCCTAACTTCAAACATAACATATGAGAAATATTGATTATTGTAATTAAGGCAACAAATCCAATAAATAGTTATTTTAACCGAATGCAAAACAGCAAATAAAACGGCGAGTTTCATTTACTGTCTTAATTCAAACTGCACAGACGTATTTATTTATTAAATGCACACAACTTCAATCCAATACAAAAATTTTTTTGTTGAGCCCCTGAGTTAAGCTTACAACTCTTCGTGATGAGAAGGAAACTTCTTGAGTATGGCATGGTAAAGATTATAGAATGCATAAACTGAAACCGTGACAATCACGAGCAGGGCACCGCCAAATGCGATGCTTAGAAAATTGCCATCGATGATGCCTGCAGAGCGATGACGTTTAGTTGAGAAAATTTCTTCAGTGCATGCTGGATTATTCTGCTGCTGTGCCGTACGCTCAGACATTAAACGCTTCATGGTGCTCAGGCGTTCGCGTAGAACTTCCACCGACTCTGTGTCCAGATCCGAGGTGCCTACACTCAAAATAATTAATATATGTAAACTTTATTTTTACGTTTGTGGCCTACCTGTTCCTTGGGTGGCCATAGCTGATTGGTTTGCAGATTATATAGTTTGTAGGTTATGCTTGGAATGTTTTTATTTAGGTGTTAAGATGAAATGAGCAAAAGCAGGGTGTATTAGAAATGTAGGAACAGGCGCATGTGCATAACGGACATCTATCGATTCAATCTTAGGAATACTGGAAAACACGATTAGTTTCGGAAAAAGCGAGTATCGATTACAGTTGGTATTTTGTGCAAAGCTTGGACACATTGTACAATAATATTGTAAACACCTGCAAAACGCGCTTGTTTTCAATTGTATTTCTTTTTTAATATCTTCCACAAATCTAAAAGTTATAGTCAATATTTGGCGTATTACATTTTTAAGGGTTGGCAAACACGATTGAGTATGCCGCTAGCGATAGCTACCGATATCTATGGTATTTTTTAGCCAAATTTAGGCACATTCTACAACAACATTGTAAACACGTGCAACACGCGCGCGTCTTCATCTATTGTTTTTGTTAATACGTTTTAAATGAGAAAATGGGTTTAACTAAACAATATTTGGCGTATCGCGCCATAGATAGTTTTAACATAATTGCATCGGGTCGTGCCAATGTAAATTTCGCCGTTCTTGAGAATAGCGAGGGACGTTTTGTTGCGGCACCCGCGGCCGAGAATGTGATCATATGGGATTTGCGGTAAGCGTGCGCTATTTAAATATTTTGCTATAAATTAAACCCAAGTATATTCCTTAGTATGGGCGATCGCAAATTGACACTCCGTCGCGAAAAACAAGAGGTCACCGCATTGCGAGTCTCTCCGGATCACCTGCACATTGCCGTCGGCTACGCGGATGGAGTGGTTCAGATTTTTGATCTGAGCTCACGGACGTATTACGATGCGATTTGCTCGTTGGCGCTGCACAAGAACGCGGTCAGCGTATTGCGCTATGATGCGCACGGTATGCGCCTGGTGAGCGGCGGCCTAGACACAGAGCTGGTGGTTGTGGATGTGGTGGAGCAGGCGGGTCGCCAGCGTCTGAGTGGACACAATGCGGCCGTCACGGATGCGCACTTCCTGCAGCGCATCGTCGAGCAGGACATCGTGGTGAGCAGCTCGAAGGACACACAAATCAAGTTTTGGAACTTGGAGACGCAGTTCTGCTTCAAAACGATCGTCGACAATCGCACCGAAATATGGGCGTTGGCCTTCATCAATGATCTGATGGTGGCGGGCGCCAGCGAGAGCGGCATGAATGTCTATCGGTTGCGGAAGCGCGACGATGACTCGCCACAAACACTGGAGACGGCCGTCGAAGGACTGGCTATAGACGACGAGGACACAATTAGTCCGCTGAGAGTTAGCAACTGCGGCACCATTCAACGGGCCAGCAAGGGGCGCACCGTCAACCTGGTGGCCGATCCCAATGAGCGTGTGTTGAGCTGTCACGGCACCAGCGATTTAATTGAGAACTTTTACATATGCACCGCCGAAGAGGCCAAGCAGCGTCTGGCCAAGCGTCTGAAGAAGGCGCGCAAAAAGGCCCAGGACGCTGCTCCGCTTGAGGAGACTGAGGAGCAGCTGGCCAAGGAGCTGTCACTCAGTGATGAGGTCAAGCGTTTGGAGAGCATTAAGACGAAACAGAAAATCAAATCCATCGATGTACTGCTCGGCCAGAACAAAGAGCTGCGCGTCCTGGTCAGCCTGGCCAACAACAGCATGCGTCTCTACTCCCTGGAGGCATCGCTGAAATCGCGCAAACCAGCGGCAGCGTCTGTGGAACCTTCTGCGGACAGCAGTGTCAAACTGTTGCGCTCACTCACGCGTTTGGGCCACCAGTCGGAGGTGCGTTCCGTGTGCTTTAGCAACGATTCGCTGGCGATTGGTTCTGGGTCCGGGGATTCCTTCAAGTTCTGGGATCGCGATGCTATGCAGTGTCTGCGCACAGTGCCCACAGATTATATACTCTGCTCGGCCTTTGTGCCCGGCGATCGCTATGTGCTGCTGGGCATGAAGAGCGGCAAGCTGCTCATTGTGGACGTGAGCGCCGCGGATGTTGTCGAGCAGATACCGGCCCACGAGAGCGAGCTGTGGAGCCTGGCCCTGCTGCCGGATCAGAAGGGTTGCGTCACGGGCAGCAGCGATACGACGGTGAAGATCTGGAGCTTTGAGCTGATCGATGCGGGCGAGGGAGACGCCCAGACCAAGGTACTATCGCTGCTGCACAAGAACACGCTTAAGCTGGAGGAGACGGTGCTCTGTGTGGCCGTCAGTCCGGACATGAAGTACCTGGCCGTGGGCCTGCTGGACGCCACAGTGAAGGTGTTCTTCTTGGACACGTTCAAGTTCTATCTGTCGCTGTATGGACACAAGTTGCCGGTGCTCTGCATGGACATCTCCTATGACTCCACACTGATAGCCACGGGCTCGGCGGATCGCAACATCAAGATATGGGGCCTCAACTTTGGTGACTGCCATCGTTCGCTTTTTGCCCACGACGATTCGGTCATGTGTCTGAAGTTCATACCCCGGACGCACATGTTCTTCAGCTGCGGTAAGGATGGCAAGGTCAAGCAGTGGGATGGCGACTCCTTCGAGAAGATCCTCACGCTGCCCGGCCACATTGGCGAGGCGTACAGCTTGTCCGTGTCACCCAATGGCCGTTATTTGGTCAGCTGCGGCTCCGATCGCACTCTGCGCATGTACGAGCGCACGGAGGAGACTATTGTGCTGAAAGATGTACAGGAGGAGGAGCGCGAGCAGCTGGAAAACGAACAGCTGGCCACCGGCGAGGACAATAGCGTGCCCCTGCTGCCGGGCCTAAAGCTGCCCTCGCGCAAAACCGTTGGCTCCGAGCAGGCAGCCGAATCCATCATGGAGTGCCTGGAGATATCCAAGCAATTCGAGCTGGAGGCCGAGGAGAAGCCCGAACTGCATCCATTGATGCTGGCGCTGGGAGTGAAGAGTCCCACCGATTTCCTGGTCACGACCCTGGTGCGAATACGCACCTCCGACATGGAGGAGGCACTGCTGCTGCTCCCATTCTCCGTTGTCTGCGAGCTGCTGGAGCGTCTGCCTGCGCTCATCACCCAAAGACCCGACGAAGTGGAGCTGCTCTGCCGCGTCACCGTGTTCCTGTTCAAAGTGCACATGAAACCGATTGCGGCGGCCAAGTCCATGAAGCCACTGCTACTGAAGCTGCTCGGCCTGCTCAAGCGCGATGTCCAGCAGTTACGGGACACCATGGGCTACAATCTGCACGCGTTGGCGTTGCTGCAAACCGAGGTGGAGCAGCGCGAGGGCGTCCAGCTGTTCCGGGACGCAACGATGGCGCGGCGCAAGAACGAGAAAAACCGACGGGCGGCCACCAAGCGGCGTCTGCAAATTCAAATGGCCTAAACCTGGTTTAGCATAGGACTTTAATTTAACCACTATCAATTCAATAAAAGTGTATTGTGGAGGAGCACTGGCAATTTAAGCCCGAAAGTTTGTGGATCTGTCGGATTTGTGTGCTTAGGGCATATAAATTGCATATCAAATATTGGCGTCCTCATTTGCGGGTGGACTACACTGGACAAATAGTTGGGACTTGAAGATTTTGAAGCGTGGAACATGAAACGATTGGGGGGACGAGCGACGGACACGGAGCAAGCAAAACGTATTTCCGGTTCAACAAATGCCAGCCTTTGGGTAGCATCCAGCATCGTTTGGGCCAGGACTGCAAGGACCTGCAGAACACGAATCACGATTAGTAGAGCAGCAGCCCAGATCTGGTAACGAATGAAAGCACTCACCACCACAACGCTGAAAGGCGCCAGGCGGGCCATAGCTGAGCTTTTGTATGGTGCACTTCTCGATGGGCCCGCTGGGCCGGCAGTAGGATGTGGAACGTGCCCAGGGCAACGGCTCCTTGGGCTGCACACAATTGGGCAAGTAGCTTAGCTTGTACGTGGTGCAGTTCTCCATCGGCCCATTGTTGCGACAGAAGCCCTGGCGCGGCTTGACGGCATCCGGCCGCGGGAAACAGGTCACATCCACCGGCATATACGACAGCTTGTTGACCGTGCAGCGCTCCATGGCGCCACTGGGCCGGCAAAAGGCTGTCAACGGCATTATCGGTGCACGGCGCACGTGCGGCTTTGGCACAAAGTCGTGCTTCTGCGTAGTCATCGCATACAAGGGTCCATCGAAGCGCAGTCCGTTCTCCATGGGTCGAATCGGCGGAGTGCGCTCCGTGCAAGTGGGCTGATACGAGAGCTGTAGGAGATGGAGGCGCAATAACAATTGAGTAAATAGCAAGGGAATCAAATAAGAGCGTTGCAGTCGGGTGTAACCGACTTCATGATACACTTTCACGGTCTTAACAGTTATTGTTATTTAGGAACATTTCGGTTTTTTGGAAATTTGAATTTAGTCGATATTTAAAGGAGGGATTCCTAGCTCTAAATCTGTGGCTTTTGTGGCACAGCCGGGATATCTCAATCTTTGGGGGAGGTCAACAGCTATCTACATACAAAATTTGGTGACTAGCTTTAAAATTGATCAAACATGCAGCATACGGATTCGAACTTTCACGTATCTCAGAGGCGAAGTCAACAAACTTTTTCCGTGCTGTTTGGAGGAGCAGGGAGCGAGGCTAGCCGGGACGGTATCCATATGATCAGGTTATTGATTGATCAGATTAAGTCCGCTAAATGTTGAAGGCGTTATGTGATCTCCCTTCTGCGAAGAAGTGTACCCACCTTTTGTACGGTGCACCTCTCCAGTGGCCCGGTGGGTCTGCGGAACGTGTCCCTCGGCATAATGGGCGCCGGCTTGGTCCGGGACGCGTCCACGGGCCTGTAGCTCAGCTTGTAGACGGTGCTGGCGCCGCCAGCATCGTTGCCCAGGAAGCGCAGGCTGTTCATCGGCAGCATTGGGGCAGTGCGTCCGGTAATGCAGTTGGGCATGTAGCTGAGATTGTAGGTGGTGCAGATGTTCTGATAGTTGGGCGGCACGCAGCGTATCTTCTCCGCCCACGGGGTTGGGTCCCTTGGCTGCAAGCAGACCGGCATATACGACAGCTTCTGCACGGTGCAGCGCTCCATGGGTCCCACGGGCTTCGTGTAATGCGAGGTCTGCTGCATTATCCTCGGCGGCGGATTCTGGCACACATCCACCGGCATATAGGATAGTTTCTGTATGGTGCAGCGCTCCATGGGCGCCGTCGAGGAGCAGATGGCGACGCGGGGCAAGCAGGGCGCACGCTTCACAATGCCCTTGGGCACGTAGTCGTGCTTCTGGGAGGTCATCGCATAGATGGGCCCCTCGAAGCGCAGCCCGCTCTCCAGGGGCAGCACGGGCATGGTGCGCGCGACCGGACACGGCGGCATATAGGACAGCTTCTGCACGGTGCACTTCTCCATGGGCGCCGTGTTGGCGCTTATGTGATTGCACGGCCGTACGGGACGGGCGCGCAAATTGTCGCCGCAGTTGCCATAGTAGGAGCGTCGGTAGACGGTGTCCGTGTCCAGCGGTGCGGTGGAGCGCATGAAGTGCGACTGTGGAATGATCGGCAGTGTCCGGGCCGGCTGCTGGTAGCAGCAGCCGGAGTAGTCGCCGCAGTCGCAGGGCGGACATGAAGCGCCCGGCGGACAGGAGGGGAAATCAGCCGGCGCCCGGCACGGATCGCACGAAGGATCACACATGATCAGCTGAGGTCCTGGCTTTAATTTACGGTTTAAACAGAGCGGCTTAAAATATTTGGCTTACTTACTTGGCTCGCAAATATCTGTTAGCTACCAATTCACCTCTCACTTCGGAGTGCAAAAAAAAAAAAAACAAAGATAAAAATATGATATGTAGAAAAAATTGGCAATTGTTAAAGGAAATAATTTTGTTCGCTCAGAGCACAGAAATAATTATTATTACTGTATTGTAAACACATCCGAAAAACGAAATAAAAATTTTGCTTTGACATTCAACGACGAAGTTTTTACAGTAAGTAACGTTGAATCGAATGTAACAATCCCCAGACTACGAGAAGTCCCAAACACAGCCTACCTAACCCGGAGAACTAAACATGTTTCAGACTAAATTTCCAATCTGGGTAAACTGATTGTAAATATTTCAAAATCAAGTGTTCTATCTTTATATTTGTACATATATATATATAAATAAGTAAAATAAAGCTATGCAAATTATCAATCTAAATTTTTACCATTTCTTTGAAAATTTTGAAAATTGGATTTTTGTAAATCAATATTTTTGTTAATAAAGTGATGAACATTTAATTTGTTTACCACTTAATTCTAAATTCTCAGCTATCGATGTTGGCCAAATACATACCCTCTTATTTAATCAATATCAATATATAATTACAATTTGCAATATCTATAAAATGAATCTCTTTAAGACTGATTAACAATGAATATAAAGAAAAACACAGCCGCAAACGTAGATCTGTTTGTTTAAAATACTTTCCTAGGATAGAATTCAATAATGAGAAGTACACAATGTTGAGCGAACATCTAAATTTTTATTTTGCCGTTTCCTTTGGTCTCAACTGTACAGAGGTAAAGCCATAATTTAAATGGTAACGTCGTCTTCTCAGCAGCTCGGCCGAGTGCGAATCGATGGAAAGAGCCAGCTTCATGATCGGGCCCCTTTGGGCACGTTGCAGTACGCGCCAGTCCTCAACGGCGAGACCTTCGTTCTGGTCATCGATCAGGCGTAGCGCGTACTTGATTGATGTTGTCTCCAGTGCCGGAAAGAGGCCAACAAATACCCGTTTGAGGGGCACTTCCGATTCCGGCATCACTTTCAGAGAGGCGCCCTCCCAGGGGCGCAGCCTGGTGTCCATGGCCATTAGCCAGTTCACAGAGTTGACGTCGTTGCCTCTGACAGACAGCCAGCCCTTTCGGAATATGCACTGGGAGAATACTGGCTTTGCGGAGCCCTCGCTCTGACGCCGCACGAGCTCAATAATACTTTGCTGGACCGCCTCCAGCTGCGGTGTAGTCCACAATTCGCTTGGATAGTCACCGGGCAAAATAGCCACATTTAAAGTTGGGTCGTTATCTCTGACCAGATCTAACGGTCCGCTTCTGTCAACGGTAGGCGGCGTCTCGGCGTACTCCGACTGCACGGGAGTGATCCGTTTCACGGGTGCTCCGAGTCTTGCTTGCACGGGTATCCGGTGCATCTGTGTGGCAGCAGGTATTGGAGGCACGCCTGCAGGTTCCGCCCAGCCAATGCCGCCACTTTCGTAGTCTGGCTGTTGCCCTGACATGTTTATCCCGACGATATTTGGCGGTTTCCGTATGGCTCTGTGTCTTTGCGACTTTGCCCAATTCATTGGTTTTAATGCTTCCACTTTGGCCTCTTCGGTGCTCATTCCTTTTTTGACCAGATAATGGAATCGCTTTCGTGCCGCGCCGCTTAGACGTAGTCGCTCCACTTTGCCGGTTTGGTTTGCTTGATTGTTAGTTGGTTGATTGTGTTGTTGATTGTTCATAGATTTTGTTCCCACGAGTATGGGGGAAGGGCAGGTCGACCGTGACATAGCCCCCAGTATCACGGCAAGGCATTTGAATACAACCAGAGGACGCCAGATATCCGGAGGTCACCGTTCGAAGACAGCGTTCACGCAGCTGCCATTCAGCCCATTGGCACGGTACAATTGACACCAGGGCTTGCGGGTTTTATCGAGTTGTCCTCTCTAGATCCGCCATATTTAGTCGCAAGCAGTAGCACCTCGGGCAGGATGTGGCCTTTATGGGCCACGTATGGTCGGTCTTAGGCAATGTATTTGCCTCTGTCCGCGACTTCGCTACCATAAGTTGTCTTAGTTCGTTTTTATTTTTTGTTTAGCATTTTGCAATTTTCATTTATTTCAGTTCATCGTATCTTGACATATGTTTGTATATAGTTGCTTGATATCTAGTTAGTCCCTATAGCTTATATGTTAAATCTTTTAAATAGCACACATACGTATTTTAATATATATATATAATTTAAGAATTTGTATCAATTGGAAATGATAAGTGTGCCTATCTAAATAACTAACTAAATTAGGCGACAAAAATTTTTGTTTGTATATATAATTGAAAAATATCATCGGTTTTTTCTTTTACACTTATAAAAAGATCAAAAGATCATCACGCAAAATGATTTACAGTGCACCAAACACAATCGAATACTTTGAATCAGCTATCAACATGTAAATTACATTAACAATTAAATCAAGAAAATAATTTGGGTCTTAAAAAAGATGCCGCCCACGAACTACTGGGTAGCATTTTGATTCGGCGCTGTTTCGTAAAATAACTCTTAAACTCGAGACTTAACGCACACATATCATTTACTATATAATTAATCTGGAGGTATGTGTGGATGCTTGTGTGTGTGTGTGTTTGTGTTTGTGTGTAGGCGCATGTTTGTAGCGGTTTACCAAAAGGAAATACAATATGTTTCAGTTCCAACGATATTTGCTGCTTCTCCCTTATCGACATATATGCCTTTATATAATTTTAATTGTTTAAATAGTTGATATCTGCCTTCACAGCGTGGGTAGATTATCGGGCACATACTCTAGGAAATTGGCCGGGAACTGGCCCTGGCGTCCGTCCACCTCGCCGTACAGCCAATCCTCATTGATGCGATAAAGCACATTCACCAGTTCGTTCTCCTACAAAGTAAAAAATTTAATTTAGTTGACGGTTTTAAAAAAAATTATTGATTTATTTGGAAAATTTGGACGTAAAAAAACCATATCAAGTATCAGATTATCTTAACTTACTCTTAAGGCCAGGTCGCCCTCAACCTCGCCGGGAAAATTGTATAGACAACGCGCTGTGGGCAACTGTTGTTTTTGTGGTTGTTGCGTTTGTTGTTGTGGCTGTGAATGCATCCGAGTTGCAGTGGCCCCAATGCCACCCAGTGGCACCTTGGTCTCCACGTAATTAACCGGAAAGAGGCCCTCACATCCGGAGCGTGTGCGTCCGCGATACCATTCCTCAGTGGGCTGCTCCAGCAGATAGATCTTCTCGTTTTCCTGCAAGCAACACACCTTATAAAAGACGCCACATTTTTAAAACTACACTGGAATACCCACTCTGAAACTAAGATCACCCTCCTCAACGCCATCGAAATCATAGAGTGCAATGGCATATGGCAGCTCAGTATCCTCAACGTAGCCGGAGCTGCCGTTGCTCAGCGCCAGGGCATCCACCTTGCCTGAAATCACATCCAGCAGCGAGATGTTCCCAGTTGCAGCAGGAAGCGTTGGAGGTGCGCCCCGGGGCATGGGCGGCGACGGTGGCGTGCTGTTGCCATAGGCAAACGATGGCGGCTGTCCAATGAACGGCGGTGGCTTTGGCGCCTTCGGTTTTTGCGATATCTTCGGCTTAATGATGGTGGGCATGGTCAGCGACTGGGTGGGCGGCAAGAGGCTCTTGCCGTTGCATAGAGGATTATCCGAGCTGCGTGTCGTGAGCTGCTGCTGAATTTGGCGCACTGGCGCCGCACTGAAGCTATCGATGCCGCCGCCGCCGCTGCCGCTGCCGTAGATGCTGCTGTCCACCGCCTCCCAGGGATCCACCAGAGGACTCTGTGTGGCCGGCCGCGAGCGCGCATGGTAATCATCTTCAAAGCCGCTCTCCGGCTGCGAGACGCTGCCATTGTTGGGCGAACTGAAGTTGCTGTCCGAGCTGAAGCTGTCGACGCTGACGCAGTCGCTGTTCGACTTCTGTGTAAAGGTGGGCGACGAGGGCGGCGAATCAAAGCTGATCAGCTGCGCATCCGTCTCGCGCTGGCTGCCACTTGCCGGCTTTGTGACGGCGGTCGTTGTGCTCGCTGTGTTCCACGCCGCATTCCAGTCGTAAGTGCTTGCGTGCGTCGCATAGTTGCTAGAGGCAGACGCGGATCCAGACGTTGTCGTGGTGGACACGGCATGGCCACTGCTCAGGCCGTAGACGCGGCTTTGCGCTGCAGCCTTTGAGGCAGCGGCCGTTGCCGTGGCCGTTGACTTTTTCCGAAAAATATTGCTTATGATGCTGACTCCACCACCACCACCACCACCACCACCACCAGAACCGCCATTGCTCAAGCTTGACAATTTTTTGCCATTTATTTGAACTTTTGGCGGTGGCGGTCGTGGAGGCGGCATTTTCTTACAATTGTTGCCATTCGCAGCCGCCGCGGCGCCATCGAAGGGCGCATCGTTCCAATTGGTGGCCGGCGAATAGCGCGCCTGTGGGAACCGGCGCGTTATGCTGGACCCGCCTGTGATGCCCTCCACATCGAAGATGTTGTTGTTGCTATTGCCAGCGGGCTTCTTGTGCAAAGGATTCTGCTGATGTGGTCCCTTCGGTGGCGGCGGCAGCTTGATGCTCAGCTTCGGCAAGCCCCCGTTGGACGCCTGTTGCTGCTGCAGTTGCTGCTGCTGCAGCTGCAGGCGCAGTTGCTCCAGGCTCGCATTCGCACCGGCTGCAGCATTTTGGCCACGTGATGCTGGCGGCGCAGGCGCTGGTCTCGACGGAATGGTCATGATGCCTGCAACTGCAAATAAGAAATGCACACAAAACAAGGTAAGAGCTTGTGCTGATAAGCGCGATAACGAGGTATAAAAGTTCCTCTAACAGAGATGTACACCGATTTCTGATACCCGACCCAACCTCTGGAGCGATCGAATTTTTTGTTTTAGCTGCGTGTCAACTAAAAATTTATTCCTAATTAACTGTGAGTGTTTGTATACGTACGTGTGTACTGTGTTAAATACATACACATGTATTCATAAATACATATATAGTCTTTTTTTTATAATAATTAGCAGTGTTAATTTCTCGAGCAAATCAGATTAATAAAGTCGACAATGTTTTCACTTAAATCAATTAAGAATTATAATTCCTAATACTGGTTGTAAACAGTAAATATTAGTAAATCCTGGTTAATACATTCAAGAAAGAAATAAGATAAACAGTTGGATCGATGCTTTAAAGTATGTTTACTATACTTTGTTCACAACTATTTTATCAATGTCGATTACGTCTAAAATTGTTGGCATGTAAACTACTAAAAACTCTCTATAAAAAGTACAAATTTTTACATTTCCCAAATTCGATTTTGGAGTCACCTTTTTTATGTTACAATTAGAGAAGACAATTACAAGAAGACCTCTTCAACATTTTTACATGAGCAGTATGAGTAGTTATTCTTTATTACACAAATTTAACACTTTACTAACCCTATTCTTCATCTTAAGAGATCAGCTGTGATTAAAAATAATCACAATTAACCTTGTTCTATTTCTAAAAATTGAAATATCAATAAAATCATTTTATTGTGCTCAAATTGTTCTGAATTAAACTCTTCCAACGAATAATTAGAAATAGATTTCATTGCCTTCCCCCACCTGTCGATAATATTAACAAAAGTGGAAAAACAATAAATGAGAAAAAACATTAAAAAAAAAGTGGCAAAAACAAATCCATCCATTCACAACTATGTGATCATTTGCAAAAAAAAACAACAACAACAGAATAATTTAAACATTTGCTTGAGATTTGCGTCATTGAATAGCGGATTGAAAGGCTCTCTGCAGACGCCCACTAAAGATTTTGCGTATGCAACGCAATGCAAAACAATGGAAAATATAATAAAAAAAAATTGTCTATCACATGCAGATATCCACAAAAAAAGAGAGTAATAATAGAAATCACTGGGTGGCATTCAGGGAAATGCAATTCCCATTAAAGGGTTGCCAATTGCGGGAGCGTACCCGGCACACAACAGAACGGATTGGCAAGCAAAAAACGTTTAAGTGATTGTATTTAAAAAAAAAAAAAAAAAACAATTTAATTCATTTTTAAGATCTACGATAAGAGGCGGCATTTAGCAAACACGAATGTGCTTATCAAAAAAAAATATATATATATAAATAAAAAAAAAATAAAAACATTTTACGCAGCAAATAATGTTTGCCTGCTATTTTATTTAATTCACTCTATATAGGAATTAATTCAGCCATATGAAGATTATTGACCTCCAGCTGGGCACATCAGCGTCATCGTCATCAACAACAGCGGCTGAAGCGAATTCCCCAACGAAATATTGATAAACAATAGTCCGCCCAGTCGTAACAGTTTATAACAAAGTGGAAATAGATAATTTATGTAGAGTTTACACATTTGTGTTTGTGTGTGTGTTGATATCTTTACAGAATGTTGTGACTGGGTAATGTGTGCCACATTTGTCATTTTATTTTTTTTCATAGCCTGCATATCCCACGATTTTGTTCTGTGCCATTTTTTATTTGCTTCGAGCCGCTTTTCTGTTTGCGAAGTGGACACTCGACATATACCATAGCATTGTTCAAATATGTATGCAAAGGGAATAGGCAAGCATTGAGTTAGGAATTCTGAAGTCTCTGGAAATAATTTGAACGTTCTGTTACGCATTCTGTCATGAATTGTGTAACACATTGAGGATTAAGGGTCAGGCCCTACAAAATTGATGACCTACTGATCATGTTAATGTCATAGATGGAATCGGTGCACTATAATATGACTACCCTAGGGGTGTACCTACAACTGTTCTATTTAAAAAAAAAAAGCAAAGTCGTCGTAGATGGTACAATATATGCGCAACATAACGGGATTAAAAATAATATATGTATGTATTCAGTTTTATTTGGCACACAACAGCATTTTTTGCCCCTTTGAACCTTGTTTTTTTAAGCTTTCATTTCATAGCATAAACAAAGAACTTAAAAGAATTTCTTAGCTAAAATATTCTGTGCAAAAATTAAGAAATATTTGAAAAGAATATTTTTTCTAGTATCTGTACAGCAATAAACTATACGAATTATTGACTACGAGATACCAGATATTTATTTAACATTAAAACGCGAATATTTTCAAAAAAGCTTTTACTATATAGATTAGATTTCACGTGAAAATATCGAAATAATTACTTCATGCTCAATTTCTAAGATTTATTCGACAAAATGACAAAACATCTGATTGTCGTTTAATTACAATCAAATTAATTACATTTTGTGTCTAACTTAAAAATGTTCTGCATTTGTGGCTCTTAATTAAATTATTAATATTAAGTATAAACTTTGAAATGTCGTTGATCGTCACAATGAGTCACATTCATTCAATTGAAAATCAGGGTATAACAAAAAAAAAAAAAGATGTGAAGAAATAGGCAGTAATTTGTTTACTGCGAACAGGGCACAGATTACGAAACCATTTCCCGGCACAAAACAGCGGTGGGCAGTCTCAACTAACAGAACCAATCTAATTAAAGTCACCTTCTGAAGGGTAGTCTAAAAATGTGCACTTTTATCGGTGAGTGGTAGTAGTTGGTGGGTGGTGGCTTGCGAGTGTAAGCTGCACTATTCTTTCGGTTCTCCTATTAATTAAATTAAAGCTTAAATTGCCTTCACCATACAACTGCAGACGAAAGGTGCTTATAAACAATTAAGATTGCTCTAGTCGGGACCTTCCGACTAGGAGATACTCTGAACTTAGAAATAAACACAAAACTCTCGGCACTTAATGAGTATTAAAGTGGTTAAAAATTTAAAAAAAAAAAAATTAATTGGAAATCACCAACGAAAAATGAAATCTGCACGCCGGGAATCGAACCTGGGAGCAAAAATCCTATCGACGGCTGGACACCCCCATTTAATTTCTCCTATGATATAAAATAACTTTACCATCTTTAAAATAAATTTCAAGGAAACGCTAAAAATATTCTGCTTTTGTCATAAAAATGATAAATATTAATAATAATTATTTATTATCAAAAAAAGAAAATATATATTTGTACACTTTCACACGCGGGATTCGAACTCGGGCCCTCGAACTTCAACTCCTAACGGCTGAACCACTCCTTCAATTAATTGCATGTGTGTGGGGACATGAACATAGAAATTGCTTGTGTTTAAAATTATCTGTCTCGCCAACAATTTAACTTTTATAGAGTGGATATTTGAACAATGGTACCCAGACGTTCGTCTGGTGTCTGGTTCGGTGTCTAAACTTTCCATATAAAGATAGGTCTCAATTTTCCCCAGTCATAACTTTGCCAAAACTCAACCGATTTTGATAAGGATGGTATTTTTGTTCATGGTTCGGTGTCTAGATGAATTCTACATTTCAGTTTAAAAATAAAATTTTTGGTCTAAATTCATGTAAAAAATTTTGGAATATACGTATACCTTAGTGCTCCCATATAAGGATAGGTCTCAACTTTCCCCAGTCGTAACTTTGCCAAAACTCAACCGATTTTGATGAGGAGGGTCTTTTTATACCCTGAACCCATTGAAAATGGGTGAAACAGGGTATTATGGTTTTGTTGAAATGTATGTAACAGGTAGAAGGAGGCATCTCCGACCCC
>SCDY01001918.1:15000-20508 GCA_004143825.1 Drosophila micromelanica | reverse complement strand
TGTGTGTGTGTGTGTGTGTGTGTGTGTGTGTGTGTGTGTGTGTGTGTGTGTGTGTGTGTGTGTGTGTGTGTGTGTGTGTGTGTGTGTGCGTGTGTGTTTAGCAACCTGTTGAGCTATTTTTTTCTTCTTTTTTGTTGTATGTCACACTTATTCTCTCACATGCGCTTTTCTAAACTGAATTTCTCTCTTTCCGTGTAGGCGCAACAAACGCATGCGAATGCTAACCGCAGCACATATCGCGAACATCTGAACAACATGATGATGGGTGGCAGCAGCCGTCAGCCGTATCCCTATAATAATCCTGCGATTTCCATGTCCTCGGTGAACAGTCACAGCGGTGGCGGCGGCAATGCGCCGCCGCCATTGGTTCGTTCAGCGGCCGGGCAGAATGCCAATCACATGTAAGTACACAGACATGCAATCGATTGCACATCGATTGATATCATTTTGTTGTTATCGATTTGTAACTGCGCCAAATTTAAATAGAAAAAACAATAACTTAATGAAAGCAATTTGCAATTCAAGTTACAATTAGTTTTTGCTATCTACTTTGGTTTTGCTTTTCCTTATGCATTTATATGTATGTTTGTTTCAACCAATGACATACATATCATATATATATATATATTTATATATACGTAATGGTTAATGATTGATTATTAAAAGAAAACAAAAAAAAAGCAAACATTTTTCGCGCAGAAATTGTGTTTTTCAAATTTTGTTGTAATTCGTTTATTATGTGTATATGCATACATTACTTTTTTCCACTCTAAGTTAAGTTGGATAATTTTCTGCCAATAGGGTGCCACATGATAAAAAAAAAAAAAATCAAACAGCAGCAAGTTGTTATTTATATAAATATTTTTTGTTCTCTTCTTCTATGCACCAATTGTCTTTCATCTTAGTTGTAATAAAAAAAACAAAAATTAATAATAAAAAAAAACCGAAAAAATAGAGAAAACAGAATACCGAAATCGGCGTTTGTGCACGCATTTTATTTAATTTTATTAAAAATTTCGACTGTGTTTACCATTGTTTTTTTTTTTTATAAATATGTTATGAAATGAAAAATAATCGTTACACGCATAACTTATTTGCTACCATTCGTTTGCCCCGCCTTCCCCCCAACTCCAAAAACGTCACGCCACATTATTTTTCGTAATTTATATTTCCAACACGCAAAACAAAAACAAACAAAACAAAAATTAATTGTAATCAAAAATCAAAAATCTTTCCATGTTTTTCTTATTGTTGTTGTAGTTAAATCAAAACAAAAAGGCTTTTTCATCGTATATCGATCTTTGACTATGTACAAAACTTACAAGTTTATATATCGAATAATTAGGGCCCCACAGCATATTATGTTTTTCAAAATATCCACAACTATACTAAACTAAAAATAAATAAATAAATTAAATTAAATTAAATTATACACTTGCGTTACTAACAAAGCTAATTTCGAGTTAACCAACAAAGAAAACCCAAATACACAATATTATTTTTTCTTAAATTGTGAAATTTGGCATGCATTAGGGTGGTTCAAGTGCCAAAAATCGATATAGGAAAAGGCGCTTCAAAGAAAATGGCATACACAATTTTTTTGTTTTTCTTTCTTTTGGGGTAAAAATTCAACGATAAAGAAAATTATGTCGGAACTCCGTTACGCACACTCTCTCACATACGCACACTCATCCATTTTTACACACACACAAACACACATAAAATTCGTAGTTGTATTTTCTTTTTGTTTTTTTCGTAGTTTGCATGAACTTGAACGCTTTTCAAACAAATTTCTATATGTTATGCTTGCTCTTTAAAAACAAAAACTAATGGATCCTTTTTCAACTTTTACCGCAAATATAAATAATAATTTTTTGTTATGTATCTGGATCCCTTTTTGTTTTTTTTTTTTTGTGTAATTTTCGGCTATATTTCTCTTAATTATTATGCTACATAATTTCAATGAGATTTTGAGAGGAAACTCTGATAGATGAACTACAACATATTTTGAAAAACATGAATTCGCATAAATAAGTAATTGACAATGTTGTTAACAATATTGTTTTTGCTATTATTATCAATATATATTTATATATATGTACATTTATTATGAATAAATATATGTATAAACCAAAAAACTAAACATATATATACGTACATAAAATTTATGGCTGTGTGTACTGACTACCCCTAATTATTTTAATTGTACTCGAAATGATATCAAAGAACAGTCATGACTTGAACTTTTACAAAACGTGAACAACAACAACAACAACAACTAAAATGACAACAAAAACAACAACAACTGCAATTACAATCAACAATTACAACAATAAATGGAATTTTAACCAAGAAATTCTGGTGACAGGTATCCCCCCTATGGCAGAGACACCACTCCACAAACTCAACCTCAACCTCAACCCCGGCCACAAGATACGAATCGAAATAACATGAGCCGCAATCAAAACCAACCGCACAGAATCAGATACCTAAACTATCCCCCCACACAGTGAGAGATCAAGATATCATTATATATAATGCGTGTACAAGTTGATAAATTGGCAAGAAATGAAACTAAAACAAACACAAAAAAAAAAAAAAAAAAAAAAAAAACAAAACAGGAAGCAACAAACGAAGCAAAAGTTGTCAAAAGCAATGCAAAATGTATTTAAAAACTATTATTAATTACTTATAGGTATATAATATATATATGTATACATACATATATATTCAGACTTGAAAGCTCTATGGCTAAAATTGATGTACATTAAGAAAGTTGAAAGAAGAAGAAACAAGTTTGTTATATCAAATAAAAAAAAAAACAAAATGAAAGGAAACAAAAGACAGAGACAGAGCGAGAGAGAAAATAAGCTGTGAAGCTGCAACTTGCAAGTTGCAACTAAATAAATAATGTTCATTGCAAATGCACACACACACACAACACACACACAACACACACATCCATACATTCACCTCATTTTCACATCACATGCAAATTCTGATGTACTTCATAGCATACACATATACACACACAAACAAACACACCCACACACATACACACGTTGAACGTGTGTTTAGTTTGTAAAAGCGCTTAGGGCAATAAATATGTAATAAAAATAAATATATATAAAAAAATACCAACAAAACAGAAAACAAAATATTTTTTAGTGTTTTAATCAGTTGTCAATTAGTTCAAATTACGCGCGCTAATTTATAAAAAAAAGAAAACTAAACATAATGTAGAGCAACACTGGCCTGGCGGGCAAATAATATAAGCAAGAAGAAGCAGCAGCAGCAGCAGCCTCAGAAGACGCAAGTTATCGATAAACAACGATAAATGCATAAAGATTTCGTGTGTGTTTGTGGGACAATAATTTTTATTGTGAGTGGCAGAAAGTTTTTTTTTTTTAGGCGCGTATCAACAAAATTTGAAAAATGCTTGAAAAACAAAAAAATACAATTAAAAAAAAAAACAGAAATAAAAAAACTGGAAATTTTTGCAGCCAAGCTAAATGCGACTCATGTATTGTATATAATGTTTCTAGGTCAAATGTCGAGCAATCACTGGTGCAACAACAACAACAACAGACACAACAGCAACAACAACAACGACAACAACAACAACAACAACACCATAGCACATTTAACCATGCACAACACTCCCCAAACACGCACAGTCCACGTAGCCATCATGGCCATGTTCTTGCCAACCAGAACCAGAACCAGAACCAGAACAACAATGCGCGCAACAACGCGTCCTCCGCGGCAAACACCACCAACAGCCAACACACAAAGGCCACCAACAACAGCAGCAACAATAGCAGCAGCAGCAGCAATAATAATGCTGCTGCAGCTGCAGCTGCTGCTGCTGCCGCTGTTGCCAATATGCACGCCCTGTTGGGCAGCTCCTTCAACTACAATATGCCATCGACGCGGGCGGACTACACAAATCTGGCGCTCTGGAATCAGTTGACGCCGACGCAGCGTCTGCTGTTCACGCAACAGATGAAGGGCGCCGGCGCCGGCGTTGCCACTGCAACGAGCAAAGCGCACAGTTCGCAACTGGGTGGCAACTTTCCGGCGTTGCCATCGCTGCCGCTGGACACGGATCTGCTGACGATGCTCGACTACAACAATCCCAACAAGCAGAAAAGCGGCAATATCAATAGTACTAATAATAATACAAACAATAAAAAGGGTGCGAGTTGTGGCACCTTCACCAAGCCGAATGTGCCGCCACTGATCTCCGATGAGCAGCACCAGCTGCAGCTGCAACAGCAACAGCAACAGCAACAGCAGCAGCAGCAGCAACAACAGCAATCAAGTGGCCGAAGACAACGTGTTGGTGGCGGGTCTGGTGTTGGTGGTGTTGGTGGTGGTGGCGTCACCACAATTCCCCTCAACTCCACGCAAGCGTTGGAGGATTTTGAAAAGAAATTCAATATGACAGACGAGATGCGCGCCGTAATACACAAGGTGATAGCCAATCCAGATCTCTCCACATCCATACAGACAAACGCGAATAACAGTAATAGTAGCAATAATAATCATCCGCTGACATCGTATATATCGCCACCGATGTCACCGGCAATCGGTGGTGCTGGCGGCGGCGGTGCTGCAAATGTGACCACTTTATCATTGGCCTCCAATCCGAATGTGACGATAACGCCACAGTTGCCGGGACATTTCTTGCACTCGCCATCCAGCACCTGTTCCAGTTCGAGTGCATCCACAACGGCGGCTTCACCGCTCGGCGGCAACAACAACAACAACAACAACAGCAGCAGCAGCAACAACAGCAGCAGCAACGGCAGCAGCAGCAACAATAATGCAAATGTTGGACGTCAAAAGAGCGTCATTTGCTCGACCAAGGCAAATGCATTGCCCTTGGCCATATTATCGCTAGCCAGCGGGGTGGGTTCGGGGTCGGGGTCGGGTTCGGGTTCGGTTAGTGGGAGTGGGAGTGGGAGTGGTGTGGTTAGCTCCTCGCGTCACAAGCAATCGATTAGCGGGTTGGGTCGTCAGTCACACAGCCATCAACAGTTTAGTGTCGGTGTCGGTGTCGGTGTCGGTGGCTGCCATTTGGTGGATGGCATTGGCAGCACCACAATCACGCCCAGCACAACGCCCACTGATGTTATCGATTTGTCTTCATCCCGAAGGTCGTTGGCGGCCTCCGCATTTCACCAGCAGCAGCAGCAGCAGCAACAACAACAGCAGCAGCAGCAGCAGCAGCAACAACAACAGCAGCAGCAGCAGGCCGCCGCAGCCGTGCAACAGCAGCAGCAACAGCAGCAGCAGCAACAGGCGGCAGCTGCTGCGGCGCAGCATCAACGCATGTCGGCCGCATTCACGCAGCACGCCCAGCATCTGCAGCAGAATGGCGGACGAAGCGGCGGTGGCTCCTCCTCATCATCGACGAACGGCGGCGGCGGCTCGGCGGGCGGCAATGCGAGCGCCAACAGCGCCTCGTTGCATCTGCAACGGCACGCGGCGCTGGCGGCCGCC
>SCDY01001918.1:0-10000 GCA_004143825.1 Drosophila micromelanica | reverse complement strand
CAGCAGCAGCAGCAGCAGCATCTGCATCAGCGCGACGCCGCCAAGGACCTCGCCGAGCTGCATGCGGTGGCAGCTGCCGCAGCCGCCGCCGCCGCCGCTGGCGACAACAGCGCACGAAGCAGCAGCGTCGACATCAAGGTGGAGCCCAGCACTCTGACGCTGCCCGCCGACATGCAGGTCTCCGCAGCAGCGGCAGCCGCTGGCAATGCGGCGACCATATATCACTTGTCGCAGGTGGTGCCGGTGTCGGTGCCGGTCTCGGTGTCGGTGCCGGTGCCGGTGCCGGTGCCGGTGGCGTTGACAGCGGCGCCGCCGCCGGCCCCGCCCACGGCCAGTTTTATTGGTGGCAGCACAGTGGGCGTCAGTGGGACGCCGCCGCCGCCGCCGCTGCCGACGACGACGGGGTCGTGCCAGACGCTGGGCAGCATGCCGCTGCTCGGCGGGCAGGAGCTGGCGCCGAAGGACTCGAACAGCACAACGGCCAGCGCCAGCAGCGCCGTCTCCTCGGACGACGGCGAGCGGTGGTACATCTGCGACTACGGCGCCTGCGGGCTGAAGTTCAAGTACAAGTCGCGGATGGAGCTGCACCGGGTGGTGCACAGCAAGGAGCGGCGCTTCAATTGTGATATGTGCAGCGCCTCCTTCAAGCAGTCCTGCAACCTGTCCACCCACCGCAAGAAGAAGCACTCGATGCGGGGCGTCAAAAGCGAGCTGCTGCCGCAGCGCTTCTAGGCGGTAGCCAGGATCAAGGATCAAGGATCAAGGGTCAAGGGTCAAGGATCAGGGATCAGGGATCAAGGATCAGCCAAGGGCAGTGCAAACAGTGTTTTATTTTTATTATTTCCTATTTTTGTTTTTCTGTCTTTATTTATTTGTTTTATTTGATTTGATTTTAGTGTAAAATCCCAAAATTAACCCGTTTAGTTTTTATTATTTTTTGAATTTGTTTTTTGATTTTGTCGAATTAAGTGTAAAACGTTCTTAATAAGTTTATATATATACATAAAATTCAATGTATCTTAGTATTAGTTAAACCCCCCCTCTTAAGGCCTTAAGGCCCCCATGTAAATGTTTAAGTGAGGTTATGTTAACCTCAAAGTGCATAGAAATATATATATATATATATATGCTTGTATAGCAAACGTATATCCTTATATATATATATATATATATGTGTTTATGTATGTTTACATATGTATGTTATGTTCTAGCTGTATATGCAATTTTTATATAGTCCTTAAGCATGACTTTTTGGGTAGAAAGTTACCGTTACTTTAAGTCACATACGTGTGTGCATGTATGTGTATTCTAAGCCATCAGTTAGGAGGAAGCAAAAGAAAACGAAAAAAAAAAAACAAACAGTTAGTCAGTTGTTAGCAATTACTTCAAATTTTACATATTCGTCAAATGCAATCAATCTACAACAACAACAACAACAACAACAAAATACATAACTTAATGATTGTTCAGCGAACAGAACTCTCTCTTTCACTCTTATACTTGCCGAAAGTCCTTTTTACAATTACCCATTTTGCCAGCATGTAAATACTGGTTGGTTTGTGTCCTAAAGACAACCATCTGGTTTATGTGCCAACTTGAGCAACAATTTAGTACACAGCCCTAACCAATTCGCCGGGTTTGTGTCACGGCTGCCATAAATTACTGTACTTATACAAATTGAAACAAACAGAAAGAGAAACAGAACCGGAAACGGAAACAGGGAGACGATCAAACTGAAAATCATAAAAATGTTAAATATGAATTAATTTTGACTGAAAATCGAAAAGTTAGTGAAAAAAGGGAATGAAAATTTTAAAAATAAGATAATAAGATACAAGATAAGATATGTTTTTCTTTTAAATGTTTTTCTTTTAAATTACATACAAATTAAAAATTGTTTCAATTTAATGGAATGTTTCAAAATGCGGACCAACTTGGCAACTGATTGAAAAAAGCGTTTGATACGCATTTTAATCAATAAAATCTTAAATCTCAATAAAATGTTAAGACATAAGTTAAAAAAGTTAAATAGTTAAAATACTTAAAAAAAAAAGTGAAAACCCAAAATAAAATCAAAATTAATCAGAATAAGAAATAATTAAAAACACACAAGAAAACAAATGAGAATAATTGAACAACCCAGTTATTTAATAAAGTGCCATTCAAATGGCCGGACAATGTGTGCACGGTTGCATTCGGCGCAGGACATCAAAAAGCTGATGACGCAGGAGCAAAAGTAAAGCCCCTTAAATTTTAATGAACACGAATACGACAGACGAGACTGTTTTGTTGCATTGGTATTGATATTGTGTGCATGTGAATGGCCGACTCAAAATATGTGTGTTGAAAGCACACTGAAGAGGAAGAAAGCAAAATGAAAAATACAAAAAAAAAAAAGAAAAACGGCAGCGCAAATGAAGCGGAAATTGAAATGTGTGCAGCAAACGAATGTTACTCTAGATTTTTGAAAGGTTTTTTGTGTTGATGCTGCTCGATGTGCATGTGTGTGTGTGTGTGTGTGTGTGTGTGTGCACATCAACACATGCTTATGTATGTATGCAGGCACGCTTAATTTGTTTACAGGCCCTGGTCTCTGTCTCACTTAAGTAGAAACAAGTAGTTGTCACACACACACACACACATGCACACGGACGTGACTCTCCAGCTCAGCTTGAACTTGAACTGCAAGCAGTGCGAAGAGTGCGAAGAGTCTGGCGAATGTGTGCAGAGTTGCGACTGCGTTGGGTAAAGTGTTGACACGAGTGAGTTAAACTGTTGCAGTTGCTGCTCCCACTGGGCGCTGCTTATATAACCGTTAAAGCTTCAGTTTCCCATTGCATTATTTATTTAACGGCATTCGCATACAATGTCGGCACTCTTTCCTGAATTCGCCGGCAAATGCAATATTAAAGCGGGAGGCTTCAAAAGTTTCGCATTGAAGTTTCAAGGCGCTATAAGAAGCAAAAAAATCAGCTCTTTTGAAAGCTCCAATTAAAATAGCTCATGTGATTGTCTCTGTGGGATTAACAGAAAAGCCCCACACAATGAAATTGAAATTCTTCTTGTTTTTCATTTGCCTGTTTATAATCAGTTTGTTCATTTTTCTAGTGTAATATTAAAGGGTATATTGGCTATCAATAATATTTTTCACTACTCTACGAAAAAGCTATCTAATATTGTCATTGCAATGTCACAGATGCTTTTGATCCCGTTACAGAGAGCGGTGAGAGTGAGCACTGTTGATGGCCTCAGCCTCAGAAGTAGCTCTTATAATCTAAGCTCTGCAACAGACCAAGAGCACCAATCCAAGCAGCGGCCATTGCAGATGGTGTGAGCAGCATAGTTATATGTGCATGTGTGTGAATGCAGGCTTAGCATAGGTGCGACTAAAGAGAGCCGTTTTAGTCTGAGCGCGTCTGCCTTGTCGATCGGTCGTGTCCTTCGCGTCTGAGTGCGTACAATAAAGATTATTTGTGCCACGTGTCTTTGTTTAACTTGTATATATCAGTTTTTAATAATTTTTGCGAATTAAAAAGATGGTTTGTGTTAAATTTAAAGCCTTACATAACACAAAGTTATGTTTGTGTTAAATTTAAAGTCTTAAATAGCACATTTTACAAATGTAAAGTTTATGAGTTCACAAAAATTTGCTGCTGAGCTTTTTCATAAAAATAAAAAATGGCGCGTATTTACACTGAGAGAGTATGAGAGAATGAGAGAGAGAGAGAGAGAGAGAGAGAGAGAGAGAGAGAGAGAGAGAGAGTATTATATAGCTATTCCTAAATAATATTAGCTGCAGCCTGTAGCCAAGTGTGTATGTGTGTATGTGTATATTTTATTGGCTGTTGTTATCCGGCATTGCCCGGTATGATCGACATTTTTCAATGAGTGAGTTCTAACGAAAACATGTATTTATTTAGATTAATATCACAATAGTTTTATTTTTACTTTAAGTAATTTAATTTGTAAATATTTTATTTTAATTAACTTTAGCATAAAAAAACAAAATCAAAAAAAGAAAAAAAAAACCAAAGGCATAAAAAAATCATAAATTCAATTCTAAAATTTGACAATTTTTGACAAAGAACACAAGGGGTAACATCACAAATTTTTGTCAAAATCAGACTGCAAAGGACCAAGATATAGACATTTAAAGATCTTTATGAGCGCTAAAATCGAATATCTCGGGCAAAAAACGTCATATTTTGGAATAATATACCTTTTTAGACTCGTACGAACCAGGACCATCAGAAGGCATTCAAAAATTTCAATTCTAAATTTTGACCATTTTTGACAAAAAACACAAGGGGTAAGTTACATCACAACTTTTTTCAAAATCGCGAAAATTCATAAATCGGATAAAGCTGAAATGATAGTTTAACCAATGCGTGCAAGTGATTTAAAGCCTTTGCAAAGTTAACGATAGTTTAACAGGGTATCTGCGCATAGAGAATGGCTGCGGCCTTTACAAACTCGCACTTGATTTCGCTGTGGCTTTGTTTATATGTAGTTGTTTTTTAGTGCTGTTGCTGTTGCATTTG
Source organism: Drosophila micromelanica (assembly GCA_004143825.1). Taxonomy (NCBI): domain Eukaryota; kingdom Metazoa; phylum Arthropoda; class Insecta; order Diptera; family Drosophilidae; genus Drosophila; species Drosophila micromelanica. The sequence continues at coordinate 5,459 of SCDY01001918.1, read as the reverse complement.
CAGTTGCGGAGCTCGCTGACTGATGAAACCTCTAAACGTTTGTGATAACTTGGGCGACTAATTAGAACGCTTGTTGATAGGGTTTTGCCATTATTTGCCTCACAGAAGAAGGCAACAGTTGGACACAAAGTAAAACATAATAAACACATCTGTGGCAGACAAAACACTTCAGAAACTTGCCTTAGTCCCTGAACTCCCTGTTGAGCATACAGCCGTATCAAGTGCTTTAATATGAATAGTTTTCCCACTTAACAAGAAGAAGAACTTTGCCGTCGTGTGCGCAATGCTCTTTTCAAAGAATAGCTGGAGCTTAAATCTATTTATGGCGTAGAATTTCGGTTCGATTTTTAGAGTGAAAAATTATCTTGTGAATCCAATTTTTCTGTTTTAAAATTTATCACAACCATTTTATTTTTGAAAGTTTCTAGGTTAAGTATGAATAGAAAAGAAATTCTTGAATTAAGTAGAAAATACTAATGTTTGCGATTAAAAAAAAAAGTTTTTAAAATACGATTTGTTTTTTCAAACTAAACCATTTTCACCTTGACCAAGTTTTGTAATTACCTATTCTTCAGTTAAAACAAATTACGCGTTTTTTTGCACAGAGAATAGTTCTAAATAGTTTTTCAGGTATTTACATATAGAAAAAGTTTGGCGTTAACAACGTGTTTTTGTATGTAATTATTTTTTTCATTGTTAAAGTCGACATGTAACTAACTCTTCTTTACCAAGTGAACTGACCATATTGGCTGGCTAGCGATAATATGTTGGTCTACGGCTGAAAAAGCAACCTCATTTAGTGGGACGTAGCCAAACTTCTGGTGAGCTATGCATTAATTATAACTAGCTAGGCAGTTGTAAATAGGGCCAGGGACATTTCATAGATAAAGCAAATTGCACACACAAACACACACACACACATACACACTTGTGCAACTTTTGCAACAATGCAGCAGCTAGATGCTGCAGTTGTTGAGATACGAAGCTTGAAATGCACAATTAATTACATTGTCGAAACTCGAGCTGAGCTGGGCTGAGCTGTAGCATGGATGTCGCCTTAACAAAGTGCAGCATATTTAATTATCTCGAACCGGAGCTTTGGCAACAGTTGTCGTTAGTTGACAAATCGCTTTGACAGGCATATTAAATGAAACATTATTCACAATTAATTCAATTATTGAAAAACAACCCAAAAAAGCCGTTAGCGTCTGCTGCAAATTCTATTTTTGAATTACAATATGCGGTTACAAGCGGTGTTGGGCAATTTTCTCTTACACTCTCTATCGCTATGTTCTCTGGCTTTCCAGAATTGGAAGGTGGTTGATTTGGGGAGTAGGCAATGCGGCATATTGGTTTACAAGTGGAGTTGACGACGCACGTCGTGACGAGCCAAATTGATTTATAGTATTTTGGCTTAAAGTGTATAATCTGAAATTTTAATTGTTGTGTTTATTTCTCCTTGTTTGTTAATATCTTTTATGTATTATTTTTTAACTAAGGCAAAAATATATAATTTTTTTTTGGTAGTTCAGCTTGTGGTTTGAGCCCATGTTAACCTATTTTTCTATGTATAGCCATGATTTTCAAGCTTAACATTTTTCATCGTTTTACATAAATTATAATTAGTTTTTTTTACTAAATTAATAGTTTATTTTCGCAGCGCATTGCGAAGTCGCTGACGAGCCAAGCTCGATTTCCAATCACTTTCCAGTGTATGCTCTTTCAGGGCTGGGAAATTTACTCTTTAATTTTGCACTTTATGAAGCATAAACTACGCGCAGAAACAGGCCCCCTTCCCCCTTACCCATAAAGAAAAGGTGGCTGGTGGAGTCGGTTCTGTGGCACGCTTAGAAGCAGTTACATGAGGGATAACGTCAAGGATTTAAGCTACTTGCCGGTAATGTCAGTCGTTGAGATCCGTTGCGGGTATTAGTGGTTGTCAAGGTATGTGTGTGTGTGCGTGTGTGTGCGTGTGTGTGTGCGTGTGGAAGGTTAAGTGGCATATAGGTAAATGTAGACGCAACTGTTTGTATAGGCACACCAAACGAGGTTGGGCTCGCGTTGTATCTGTGGATTATGCGACTTAGCCAAATGCCGCTGAAGGACAAACGAGATGCGGCTACAGTTTTCATATAGCCTACTTATAAGCGCGAAAGCTGCTTGCAATAGCAGGAATTGTGTGTGTATGTGTGTGTGTGTGTGTGTGTGTGTGTGTGTGTGTGTGCGGGGAATGCGAGGTGTTCAGGTAAAGACGCGTAGAATATTATTGGCTGTGACAGCCCGCACAATGACCGTTCAATTGAGCACCGTTCAAACGATGGCCATAACAATGAATACACCGTTAAAGATGTCTCCTCCAGTGCAGTGTGGAGTGCATGACTCATCCATCCAGCCCGTGTGTAGGGGCGAGGTTGAGGGGGGGAGGGGTGGCTCATGTGAAACAAAAGTTTTAGATGGGTTTTTGTTTTTTTATGAATTGGACAAAGTTTTATGGAATTTGTTTTGGGATGCAGCTTTCTTATTTTATTTTCCGTTTTCATATTGTTTTTGGTTTTTCTTATTTTTTTTTTTTAGAAAAGTGTTTTATGGTTTTGCATTCTTGTATTGGATTTTTTCTGGAGCTGGGCTTATATTTTTTGGGCCATTAAAAAAATAAGCACTCGCCTGATGAAAGCAATAACGGGCCAAATTTAAGGCTAACGATCACAACTTTAAGCCACAGTGCATTAAAATGTTGTTTTGTTGTTTCGTTTTAAAATTCAATTATATTTTCCTTATTTCTGTGTAGGTATTTGTTTATTTTAAATGGATTTAGGGCTTTGCATTAACACTTAATTGGTCAACCAAACGGGATTTTGTGTTTATGCTGCCTGATTGGAAAATAAAGTCATGAAACGGGCTGACAAGTGCATAAAAACAACATTAAAGCCCTAATTGGGCTTTGTCTGCAGCTTAATGTACTTGTTAAATTTGTTGATGTTTTCAGATCGCAATTCAAACAACAAGAATTTCGAAATTTAATGCAAAGTTTCTTTTTTAAATTCATAAATTTCAGAGCAATTGTAAGATTAATTGTTGTAATAGATTAATTTTTGTATTTAAAAGCCTCTTTTTTTTATATATATATTCAAGGATTGTTCGCTACTTTATTTTAAAAAAATATATGTTGAAAAACAAGCCTGTAAATCTCATTGCTGAATTAGTTGCAGCCGCAGCCAACTTAACATACATTTTGAATTTTTTATCAATCCACAAAGTGGACACGAATCAAATATGTACCACAATAAAAGTGCTCGAAAATGCATGCCTATAAAACATTTAACATTGACTACAGTTCTGATTCAGGCGCAGCCAACTTAATGCACAGCTTTAATTTTAGGCGCAGCCAACTTAATACACATATTAAATTCTGATTGTGCTGCCAGAACGCTTTCAAGTAACAAGTCTGTCAATAAACAAAAAAAAAAAAATATATGTATATGAACTAAATTCGGGGAATAGCAAATGTAACATTGACTGAAAGCATGAACGCAGTACGTGTCCGTCTGTCCGGCAAATCTATGCTTGCCTGTGTGTGTGTGTTTTTTTGCCTTTTGACTGGGCCATTTGTCCATTTGTGCGCTTTGTACTCTAATACAGCGACCAGTTTTCTCTTTGTCTCTGGCCCTTGGTGTGCCTTTGTTTATGTGTCCGACGGAGGCGAAGGCATTTTTATTTTATTACATATTTTTCTTTTAATGTAATTTATTTGATTTGCTTTCGCTTGGCTTTTTATCTGCTGTACCGCTCGCCCCCCCTCTCTCTATCTCTCACTCACTCTGTTTCAACACACATTCATTTGGTTTTGTTATTTGGCACTTAGTTTATACCCTGCTCTAAATCCGAATGAAGTCATTTACAACTTTGCCAAGTTTCGCTGTTAATCACATTCGCGAATGTTTATGAAGAATAATCTCACTTAAGGCAAACTTTTTGTGGTTTTCCAATGTCAATATTACGCAGATTTATATGTGCATACATACATATTTGTATGTACTACTCGTAGGCACCTGCCTACTGATGGAAAGCAAAGAGAGAAGCACAGCATAAAGTGAAAAGCTTCTCTTTTTTCCTTATTATTTTTCTGGTAGATTTGGTTAGACTTTTATTTGACATTTCTTTTTGGTAGTTTCTCGATTTACCTTTCGATGTTGCTATAGCTTCGCTTCTTCTTTTGCTAATTAACTTCATCTCTACGCTTTTTTCTTCTTGATTTTGAAATTTTTCCGTTATCATGATCGCCTTGCTAGTCGATTTGACTTATTGTTCGCCTCTCGCTTTGCAGCTAGTTTAACTAGGCGACAATTTTATTTCTTTCCTTTTTTATTTGCATTTCTCGATTCATTTTTAGCTTATCGACTAGCTGTCTTGTTTATCTTCTCGATTGACTTTTTTTGGTACTTAATTTTTACCTTCTTCACCTTTCACTTCATTGATCACTTTCTTTATCTATTTTCCACGTTTAATTCTTGACTTAATTTCTTTACTTATTTTTTTTGCTCATTCCATTTTTTTTATGTATTCCGAAAGAAGGAATCCATATTGTATTTGATTTTATTTGCTTCTTTTTTTTTTGCTAAAGATTTCAAATTTAAACAACTCTGCATTTAGTTGCATATAGGGTATGTGAACTTGCTGTTGTTGCTGCTCGCCTTGGCATTAGAGAGAAGTTCATATAAAATAATAAAAAAGGCAAAAGGCCAACGGGCAGGCAGCCAGGATTCATTCAGTCCACACATCATGCGCCTGTCTACGGTTTCACAGTTGAGCCTGCAACTTGTGTGTCTGCCACACTGCGCACACATATGCATATATCGCATATATATATATATATATATATATATATATATATCGTGTATATATCAGCTCTATATATACATATATATATCCATGAGTTTATTGCCTTTGGCTGTGACCAGGCGCTGGCCAACTCGCAACACCATAGAAAATTATGTAAAGTGTTTGGCACAGGACACGCACAAAAGCTGCCGCTGGATTGGATTACCAATAGGCAGTTGTAGGGTACGCGCATATAGGGGCGGGTTTCGGGGTGGGGCGTGGCAAGTAGCGGAGTCCGCCATTGCTTGGCTTGTCAGCATGTGAAGGAAATATCGTTTATTATAGTTAAATGTTTGCTGCACGTCAGCCTGATGACTGAACTGAAGCTGCCATAGCCTGAGCGGCGTTGATAGCTTCCGTGCTATGCCTCCTAGCTGCCCCTCCCCCCGCTACCACTCTCTCTCTGTGCCCAGCCGCGCAGCAGGCGCGGTGTAGACCGGTATGGAGGGCGTTTTTCTAGAGAGCAGAGTGTGCAAATGTCGTTTCATGGTTTCCATTTGGCTGCACACACACACACACACACACACACACACACACACACACACATACACATAGAAGAAGGGGGTTGAGTTTAGGAGGTG
>SCDY01001917.1:0-20510 GCA_004143825.1 Drosophila micromelanica | reverse complement strand
CTTAAAACTAAAACAAATAATTATCTTGCCCCAGATAACGAAGTTTCCTGATCAGGATTTTCATGGCTGTGAGATTCGAGCCTTGCATTATTTGGTGCACCAATATAGCTAAGCAGAACAGGCAAAAAGATTAAGCCATGTGTTGCACCAATAACTACGATTCCAAAGTACATTCGAAAATAAAACACTTGGAAAATTTGACTTTTGGCAAACGCTAAAACTAATATTCCAGCAAATTTGGTAAGCGTTATACCCGAAAATATTGAACTACCCATTTTTGTTAAACTATCGGCCGCTCTATTTATTTGAGTCGGCTCTTTTGAGAGTGAAAAACTGTGCACAAGATGTGAACAAAACTCTACAGAAATTCCCACAGCCATCACAAGATTTACCAATGACACAGCATTTAGAGATATATTCCAGAAATACATAAGGCCTCCAAGGTTAACCACTATCATTGTTATAGTGATTATAACAACAAGGGCGGAATGTATATCGAAACCCATTAAAATAAATGTTACTATAAATATGGAAAGTATTGAAATTCCCATGCTTTGTAATGTATCTGACCACATAGTTAAATATTGTTCATAAAACACATAAAATACTGAATAGGGAAATACTTCGACTTGCATAGCTAAGTCTATTGGTAGTCCGTTTCTGATAAGGTTAAATTGTAACATTTGCGTAATATTTGCAGATATTTTTCTAGCTGATTCTAAGGCGAGGAAATAATCCCTTGATGTCTTTAAGATTGAATGATAAGCCATAAAGTATGAAGAGTCAACATTTAGTGTTTTTTGTGCATAGTTGTAGCGCACTGCTTCGCTATAGGCAGCGTGGCCAGCCTTGACACATGTATCATCCGGATTATCCTTTAAGAAGAACGGTAAATATTTTCCAAAATCATGTTCATCTGGTCGGCGTAGATTGTTTTTCTGTATTGTGCAGCTTGAGCATGAAGTATCTATAAAAAATTAACCACAAAATAATTATTAAATTATATCATTAGAAATGCATAACTTGCTTTATTTTAGAGAAAGAGCCATTAAAATAGTAACACTACTTTATGTGCTCATGTTTCGATTGTTTTCTTACCTTGATGAGGACAGAAGCTGCCATTTTTCGGATTATACTTGCAACAACTTGATGATAACGCCCAATCAAAGTAATCGTCGATCCAACTTGAAGCAGGGCGTGCAATATATGTTAAGTTTGAACGTCGGCTAGCTAAGTAAATTTGTGTCAAAACGCTGTCATCGTTACAGTATTGCCCGGAACATACCAAATTCTGATTAGAACTATTTGAAAAATTAATATCTCCCTTTAGTACAAAGTAAACTGGAGGGCCAATATTAAGGTGTTTGTTTAAAGACTTAAAATAATGTAAAACAAAGCTATCCTCTGGCATTGCCAATTCTTGGTCAAGCCCTATATCAATTTTTGGAACAAAAGCTATGCTAACACAAAGACTAGCAAAAAATAAAACCATTACAATTACCCTAACAACTTTTTTCATCAAAAATGGAACGTAAACACTTCTAAAAAATTTATATAAAACTCCTTCATTATTGTGAATTATGTCAGACTTTTTGCATTTTATAAAACAGCATATGTCTAAACGGTTGTCTTCTTTACGTTTTATGTCTAGTGTAAATAAGCCGATAAAACATGTTATTTGTAATATGAAGTCTATTAGTAAAGCCACACCCGCGTATAGCGCAAATGCTTTTACAGCAGGCATGTCCGATAGGCCACCGAGAAAAAAGCAACAGCTCTCACTTATAGATGTTAACAACATGCTGGGGCCAACGCGTCCTAAAACACGCCCCATTTGCTGTTCTATTGTTTCATCAGTTCTGCGCTGATCTCTTTGATAAGTTTGAACAAGAATAAAAATATTATCAACACCAACTGCTAGTACTAAAAATGGTATTACTTCTACAATAATTAAAGTGGCTGGAATACCAATGTATCCAAAAATTCCAATAGAAGAGACTACTGAGGCTAAAACAATAATAACACCACCAATACCCAGTGTGATTTTACTGTCAATAAGTGATCTTTGTAGCTCTTGGACATTTCCTAAAGATATTGCTATATAAATGAACATTATAATATAGGAAACTAAAACCGTTAAAACGTCCGACTGTGATTCTCTATTTAGCTCATCTTCAATGGATCGCTCAGATGTAAATGCTATATCCATTGTCTTACTCTTATTATTTGCTATATAGTTCGCCATAAACTCAACAAATTTCTTCTCCCATTCTAATGCAAGAACTAGCTTATCTTTGTCATGGTGATTTTTTACCAAAAATGATAGAATTAAAGCATCAGCTTGCTCATATTTTGTTGTCCCTGTAAGTTGTTCACCGGACTTTAAAAACCCGCCTAAGGCAATAGCTGGGTCTACAGGTCCTCCATATAAAGCTAAACATATATATGGATTACTGATGCACTGATACAATTCATCTAAATAGGTAACCTGAAATAAAATGTGATGAAAAGTAATAGCCATTAATAAGAGGTTCTTTAGGATATTTAAATATTATGCTTATGTTTAAACTTTCCGCTCAGGACAGAAGAGGCGTCAATACTTACATTAAATCCATGATCCTCATCCTGATCATCAAGTCTGCTTTTATCATCTTGAAAATAACCCCAAATAGATTGAATAACACAGTCAGTAGCTTCAACATTACTATTGTCATCTTTTAAGGGAGCATAGCATATATTGTTTAAAAAAGTTCCATTCGCGTCGATTTTTTGTATTTGCTCCTGAAGATCTAAAACATCGGCCAGAAAATCCTTTGCAAATACTGGGCCAAATTTGATCGGACCGTTCGATGTATTATGTACAATTTCGGGTAGTCCAACAGCCTTGATTATTACCTAGACATTATCAGAAAGATTAAATTCATTATAAATACGTAAACAGTTCTTTGAAAAAATAACAAAACAATTGTGGGCGGCATCTGTCACCGATCTATTTCCAGCGTAAAACAGGTAAGAGTGCTCTAAAAGATGATAAATATGATGAGTTGTTTTATTTTAATAATACACCTGCACTCAAAACCCATAGTTAACATAATTTAGATTTATTATAGGAATTTATTACTTGGGGCAGACAATGTATAAGATTAAGATTATCCTCCAGAAAAAGTGTACTTTAAAAAACAGACAATCGGACATTGCACAAAACTCAAAACATGACTTTTGTTTCTGCAAAACATTTGTGTGAAAGCAACAAAAAATAGCTAGGTTTGATATGCCAAAGACCAAATATCGATATTTTGTTTTAACTTACCTGCTCAATTCTAAAGAATGGTTCAAATTTGGAATCAAAAAACTCTCTTTCCATTCTAGATTTTGAACTTGGCGAAGCCCAAAGTTTAACTGGATCGGTCGTAATCTGCACAAACGTTACACCATATCCCAAAACCACTACAACGCATGCACCTGCAAACAATGTTAGCCAAGGGTAACTTGCAAAAAATGTACCCCATCTAGTAAATATATTTTCTAGGATAAATTCTGTGCGTGCGCCAAGCTTTTCAAAATATCGTGGCTCTTGTGTAGACATAGAATCGTCCGTACCTCCATCAATGCCAATTTGAAAGTCTTCATCTATAAAAAAGATTAATTTTATTTGATTAATATTTTGTCTGATTTATTTAATCTATTAATGCTCGTAAGCTTTCTGCGTAGTCAATATTATATTAATTTAGTGTTTATACATTAAATATTTAAAAAATATTAGGGGCTGTGCTTCCGCTTCGATTCTAATCAAATTATATTACTGTAATCTAATACAACAAAAACAAATTGTTAATATACTCACCATTTATTGAATTTTTGGTAAATAAAAATGTACCCATTAGAAAAACAATTGTTCCAACAGAAAATACGACTGTCATGATAACTGTAAAAGCATCGAATCCTGCAATTTTTAATTGATTTGGTATAATCGGATCATCGGGAGCTTTGGGGCATGAAAGATCACAATCAGTGCAAGAGCACGCTGGAAGTTCATCCTGAAAATAGTTTTATTCTCTTAATAAAAAACGAATATCGGAACAAATGTTAAATAATTGAATTTAATTATATATATTCCACTTACATTAACTGCTTCATTGCAAGGAGTAGTTTTTGGATTAAGTGGGGTATAGCCATTTTTTGTCGAGTTTGTCGGATGTTGAATATATGTTATTTGAAATGGAACATATATGTTATTAGCATCGCCCATATAAGTAAACCATTTTGTAGGACTGCATCGTGAAGCGGGATAGGCTCCGCACATTAAATCTAATGCTAATTGACCGGTTTGTGGCACAGATACCTGAAAATAAAACAATTTTTAATTATTGTTACAAATTGTCACTAATCAAATATACATATTTTTTCAATATACATCTTGACTCTGAATCCTTAAGAGTCACCCACTAACTGTTTTATTGGCTAATGGTTGAAAACCACTCAAAGATGTAAATATTTAAAAAATTTTTAGATTAAATTTAAACTCCGAAATGTCTATTTATGTACACCATCTTGGTTCTCTCTTATGAATTTAAATGTGCTTATGGTTTCCAAGTAATGTGACAAGAATTTTTTGTGCGCTATTTGTTTTTTACTTTTTACTTTAAAATTCGGGAGAAAGTCAAACAACTATTTTCACCTCTTTGCGTATTTGCATTGTTGCATTAATTTTTAGCCATTAAAATGAAAAATATTACTGAAATATGACCTTTTTAGCAAACCTGCCTATTACTCTCATTTTTAAGCTCTGTCATAAAAGCCATAGGTTAAGAAGGCCAATTACTTGAGATCATGCCCGTGATTAGACGGAATGTTTGTCTTGTTCGTAAACTGACAAAAATGTTTTTTTTTTTCTTGCTTCCAAGGATGCTTGCACGGACCTAACTAAGGGGAAATTGTCTTAATCTAAAGAAATTTATATCAGGTACTCATAGGTGGTATCATGGATACAACTATTATAGTAGATTACAAGATTAGATGCAAAAGATCTAGATTTCAAGTTTACGTATTTAGCTTCACATACATTTGCTTGAATGTATATACATATGTGTGCATATTAATTATAACTTATACTTAAAGAAAATTAAAATATGTCTAACCTGAGAACATGACTTGTAAGTCTTGTTTATATACTCCTCTGTTATGTGTAAATCCAAAGCAGTTACGTAGGGTAAACCTGGAAATAAAAATTTGTTAAACGTAAGCAAATAAGTTGTACTATCTGAAATAATTGTATATATTTATATATAATTAAAATATAGTTAGTTCAAACTACTTGATTACAAAAAAAATAAGACAACTCTAGTCGGGACCGACCGACTAAGAAATACCCTGAACCTAGCTGTAAGCTGTATTTGTAAATTTACCCTACTTAGCGTTTTATTAATAATAACTTGTGTGTTTCTTAACCTACATTGAGACTCTTTGCATCATGTTACACTAAAGTATAATATTAATAAATATAACATTTGAAAAAATGTTGTACGTCTAGTCATAGTCTCATAGTCGAACAAAAAACTCTACAAAATTCAGCTTGCTGTCAATTTATCTCTATCTCGATCTGAGAAAACGATAAGAGTTATTGATAAATTAAAACAAACTAGATCTTCGCATGCCTCGCACGTGCCTATATAAAAAAAGTTACCGTTTGTCTTTTGTAGTATCCGAGATCGACGCGACTTACAGACAGATAGACATGGCTAGATCAACTCAGCTATCGCACATATGGGATTGGAGATGCCTTCCTTTGCGTGTTATATTGATTTTTCCAAAACTATTTTAACCTTTGTACACATTTTAAATGTTTTTAGGATATGTAAATTGGTAATTTGGGTAATTGTTGGTAAAAAAAAGTAAATATTTTAAAAATTACGGTGGGGTTTTTTTTTTTTTGTTTGGTGGATAACTACGGAAATTAGCCTTTCTGCACAAATAAATAGTTGTACCTTGTTTATTTTGTTTTGTAGAAGCAACTCTAGCGAATTTGGATTGTTCTGGAGAGCAAGTTAGGTCGCAAATATGGCGAGCTAAGTTTGTCATGCATGATGGACAACGCTCAAGAATAGCAGAAGCGAGTTTAATGTTTTCATTTAATATTTTCACCTAAGAAGTAAATATTAATTATTTTATGTGAATATGATTTTTAATGAATTGGAACCGTACCTGATCAATGTCACAGCAAAAATTTGTCTGTTTTGTTTCTAGAAAATAGCCACACCTTTCTGCCAACAATTTAAGTCCATCTTCAGGCATCGCCTTGGGTGTACCATTGTAGGAACAATATTGATTGTGATTAAAAGCATCGGTATTACATACTCCATACCAGACACAATCCTGTAAAATATTAGTCTCTTTATTAGGGGATAACAGCCGACAATATTATTACATATTGTTACATTCAATTACAGCATTGAGTATAATTTTATATAGAGTCTGAATATAACTTACCTGCTTGGAATCACCAAATAAAGCGAAAAGTATTGCAAATATGAAGAAATTCACACCAATTGTAGTATTTTGTAGTAAAACCATTATTCAGTCTTAGCTAGCATATCTAGAAACAAAATATTGTAATAGTTATGTGCTATATACATATGTAAATATTTAATACTAAAACATATATTATATTACCCAAGGTTATCGGAGCTAAATAAACATTTTACAGAAAGTGAGTAAGGGAGGGGTACCTGTTTTTTTCTAAAAATGCATCGATTAAAATCGATTTAAATGTAGACCCGATGCTAATGAAAAATAAAAATCAGTTACAAATATGAGACCTGTGGGTCCGAAAAGCTCTCAAATCAAGAATATAGTTTCCATGAATGGCGCAGCTGCTTGGCTGAATTACAAGCAATTTCTGTGTTATTGTGCACATATTAATGTAGAATTTTGTAATGCGTTTTTCTTGGAATTGTTATTTTTTTTTTTTTTTGCAATGCGTTTGAGTTTGCGTTGGGACAATGTGGATTTATGTTTTCTTTTTTCGTCGTTAAAAATTATTGTTTACATTTTTCTGACAAATGCATTATTTTGTCTAGCGTTTTAGTTAAAAGTTTGTTGCGATGGTTAAGTTATGTTATATCATGAATATATTGCATTAAATTATTAAGCTGAAGGATCGGCGGTTCGACCCTCCGTGTGTAATATTTCTTTTTTCGTTGATTAAATCAATTTTTATTGCCGAAACTTTTGTGTTAAGGGTATCTCCTAGTCGGGCGGTCGCGAATAAAGCAATTTCACTTGTTTTTTTTATAACTTTAATAGCTTAGCAACTGTGTGCGTATTACATTTTTTATTACATCTGCACGTAAAAGGCTGTGAGCTACTGTATAACCATATATATTACGTTTTGTATGTAGAGCTAAACAATGTTATCACTTAAAAGAAAGTGAGTCATTACATGTTTGTACGTGTACATGTTTGTACAGTGAGCACAAAACTTATTCAGGCACTTTTCGGTTATTGACATTTTCTATTATATGTATATGACGGCAATCGTCTCTTTATACTTTTATATTTTGTTGAAACTATTTCAGCTTTCGCTTCTAGTCTATCACACACAGTTTACTTAAAAGCTATTAAAACACAGGAGACGTTGTTTGATATCACAAGAAAGCTGTAAGGTCAAATAATGTGACTCCCCGATAAGAGAGATATTGCGTGTCTTCTGTTCTGAAAATTCCACGAAAAAACGACACTTTGCCAATTTATTGAATGCAGTGAAAGAATAAGAAACTGCCTAAAATGCTGGTTTACATTATATCGGCCGTTAACAAAAGAAAAACCATTAAACAAGACCATTTTTAATGGGTTCAGGGTACAAAAAGATGATGAGGTTTTCGAAACTTCATGTTTATAAGCCTGAATTATGTTGGGAAAACAGGAAAGTATGTAATTCCAAAATTTGAATATAGTTTAGTTATAAGAAAAACACAAGGGTTTCCGAATAACTTTTGTGCTCACTGTATTTGCATGCACAGATTTTGACATGGAGCTGTTAAACGTACTTTGTTATTGAGATGTGCGACTTTATATATACATACATGCATATGTATCAATGCAAAGTATTTCGTTGAAAAACGTACGAGATGTACATCCACATACATTTACATACATAAATATGTATCAATATAAAGTATTTCGTTAAAATACATACGAGACACTATTACTTATGATCAAAATTTTCACACAACTATGCACTAAATATAAGCACCTGATTACGTTGAAAAAATAAACGCTTTAGCTTTCAACTCTCTTCAGCTGGTTTAATTAACTTTAGTAAAACAAATTTCTAGAGAAGAGTAAAACCTATAAAGCTGTTGAACAAAAAGTATTTTTTAGTTGCTAGTTTTATTAGGAACCTATTCACTGTACACACAAATGTAACAAATAACGTAAATATCGCCCATCCCTATTCGAAATGTGCAATACCGATTAGTTATTATATATATCGTATATCAATTTTTGAATGTTTCTCTTGACATAGCACACATGGATTTTGTTTAAGTTTTGAAAACTCAAAAATACTTTAACGTTTTATAATATATAAATATATAATTTTCTTATTATTATTGTTAGAGATATGGAATCAAAGAACATTTACTTGTGGATAATTATTACAATGTTTTCTGAGTGTATAAATTTATACTACAGCCGGGCATTGGTAGCGGCGGTTTATGTACTCGATTATTACTGTGTAAGTATCGATTCCGATGTACTGTAATTTTAGTTGATGTTAGAAGCACTACATGCGAAAACAAAAATAAATACGATAAAATCCCAGTTTGCTGCGCTTAATAAATCTGCATTTATCCAACAATCCAATGATTATCAAAAGCGATGCCCAAATTAGGTCACAAAATAAAAACACAAATACTTACTTGAGAATAGAGCGCCTATTAGAAAGACAATTTAAACTTTTTTAATAATACAAGTAGATCTAAATATACAAATAAGATTCATATTGGGTTAATATTCGAAACACAACTTCACATTTTCTACGTTTCCTCCAGGAAACGTTTTAAAAAACCAAATAAAACTACAAGATTTTTAAAATGTTTGCCTTATTTATTATTAAGAAACCTTTTAATTTAATGATGTGGATACATATAAAAAAATGCTTAATAAATACTTCTTACGAGCCGCAAGACAAGCAAGCATCCTTATTTTCAAGGGAACAAACCATTTCTGCCATTTTACGCTCTCGCTCTATACTCGAGGTGCTTGTGTTGGCCAAATGATTTTCTGTTGAATCACGTTGATCATCTGCGGAGTGTCCGTTTGTTTCCACAAGAGATACATTTTTATCTACAGTAAATTGTATCGCATTTGCAGCAGGCTTTGTTCGAAGATAGTACATTCCCGTTTTAAGACCCGCTTTCCAGGAATAAAAGTGAATTGATGTCAATTTTCCATAGTTTGGTTCGGCAACATGAATATTGAAGCTCTGACTTTGATCAATGAACGCCCCTCTATCAGCTGCCATTTTTATAGCTGTCTTTACTGATATTTCCCATACAGTTTTATATAAATCTCGAACATTTTGGGGAATAGCTGTGATGTTTTGAATCGAACCCCGGCTTGCTATTATTTGATTTTTCATGTCATCATCCCACAAATCCAGCTCAGTTAAATCACGCAATAAATGATGATTTACCACTTGAAACTCTCCGGACAATACACGTCTTGTATAAATGTTTGAAGTATACGGTTCGAAAGATTCATTGTTGCCCATTATTTGCGCAGTGGATGCTGTTGGCATTGGTGCAATCAATAAAGAGTTTCTGACACCGTGTTGTTTAATGGACGCTTTAAGGACATTCCAGTCCCAAAGATTTGTTGGTGTTTTGTCCCACATATCATACTGCAAAATGCCTTTGCTCACTGGACTTCCAACATAGGTTTCATATGGTCCTTCCTTTTGAGCCAATTCACAACTGGCTTCCAATGCTCCGTAATAAATGGTTTCAAAGATTTGCTGATTTAAAAGAAATGCTTCATCGCTTTCATAAGGGAACCGCATTAAAATTAATGCATCTGCGAACCCTTGCACTCCGATTCCTATGGGGCGGTGCCGTAAATTCGACTTTTTCGCCTCTGGCAATGGGTAATAGTTTATGTCTATTATTTTATTCAAATTTTTGGTTACAATTTTGGTAACTTCTTTTAGTTTTTTGAAATCATACGATTTTTCGGGTGTCACAAACATGTTGAGTGCTATTGATGCCAAATTGCACACGGCGATTTCATCAGGTGCCGAATATTCAACAATTTCTGTACATAAATTGCTGCACTTTATAGTGCCGACATTTTGTTGATTGCTTTTTCGATTACACGAGTCCTTAAAAAGCATGTATGGGGTACCCGTCTCCACTTGAGATTCAATTATGGCAAACCAAAGAGATTGGGCCTTAATAACTCGATTTGCCCGCCCTTCCTTTTCATATTTGACATAGAGTTTTTCGAATTCGTCTCCCCAAACATCTTGCAGACCCGGACATTTATGTGGGCACATTAAGGACCAATCCTCATTAGCTTCGACGCGCTTCATAAAAAGATCAGGAATCCACAAGGCATAGAAAAGATCACGAGCCCGATGTTCCTCTTTTCCAGTGTTTTTCTTAAGATCCAAGAATTCGAAGACATCTGAATGCCATGGCTCTAGATAAATGGCAAACGCTCCTGGCCGTTTACCACCACCCTGATCCACATAGCGAGCCACGTTGTTGAATACTCTAAGCATTGGTACCAAGCCATTAGATGTACCATTTGTGCCGCAAATTGAAGTGCCTTTTGCTCGAATACAATGAACATTCAGTCCGATGCCGCCAGCTGATTTTGAAATCATTGCGCACTGCTCTACGGATTTAAAAATTCCTTCAATAGAATCAGACACCATGGTTAGGAGAAAACATGACGACAATTGAGGACGATTTGTAGCAGCAGCAAAAAGCGTTGGCGACGCATGTGTAAAATAACGTTCGGAGAGCAAATTGTAGGTTTCAACCGCAGAATCAATATCATCACCATGAATACCAATTGCGACACGCATAAGCATGTGCTGTGGCCGCTCTGCAATTTTGCCATTGATTTTCAGCAAGTACGATCGCTCGAGTGTCTTAAATCCAAAATAATTATATCCAAAGTCGCGATCATAAATAATAGCGGAGTTTAAGCGATCTGAATTTTGCTTAACAACGTTGTAATGGTAATCCGATACCATAGGTGATGATTGATTAGTTTCCTTGTTCACATTTTTATAAAGATCCTCAAAGACATCTTAAAAAAATATAATAACAAAACAAAACAAGCGATGTAATTATTGGTTAAACAAGTAACTATTATAGTTATTTTGGGAAAATTTTGGTTTGAAGATATTTAAAATGTGATGTTATTTAAAAAATATATAGAAGTCTCTAACTTCAATAGCGGTGAAAAGAATTGCGTTTATACGAACAGCAAGACGGACATTGCACAAAACCAATATACGCTTTCTTACTTCTGCATTACGTATCAGAAAAAGTAACTTCGGGGTAGGCAAAAACCACAATACCCTAGCGTCAAAATAATGGGCTTATATAATATATATATGCAAACATACACGGTTATCATAAAAGGTAAATGATAAAATTATAATTATAATAAAAATATAAATACCTGAAAAAACCTTCTTTGTTTCCTTGTGAAGATTGGAAACTGCGATTCTAGCAGCTAAAAGTGCATAGTCCGCATGATGGGTGGTTAAGCTTGCTGCGATTTCCGCTGCTAAATTATCCAACTCCTGTGTGGTAACGCCACAGTACAGCCCGTTTATAACTTTTAGGGTGATTGACACCTAATTAAAAATAAAATGGTTAATCAAAATTAAAAGTGTATATACACTTAGCAATAGCAATAGCAGCAATAGATATGGAATACTTCCCCAATCTGATTGACAGAAAAAATGTTTCGAACTGTCCCTTCCCACCCATAGTAAAAACCGATATACTTGATTTAATATTAATTTTTATATATTATATTATATTATATTATATTAATGAAACGAACCATTGACTAGGAAAATCTGAAGATTCAATTTATAACTTTTGTAGTTTCCGAGATTCTGAGGCAAAGCCATTATACCCCACTTACGCATGCAATGGGTTCAGGGTATAAAAAGTATTTCATCTTAAGTCTTTAATACTGTGTCAGGCATCGCGTAGCCTAAATAGCTGCTTCTAACTAAGTTGCAGTCCTGAGGGGGAATTTATTCCCATGACATGCGTAAGACTAGACTATCATTACTGATGCACTGTATGTTATGTTTTGATGTAAAACTTTTATTCCTAGCAATTGTCCGTTGTGGTGATCTTTGGTTCTGTTTTGACTTGTTACAATGGTAAATTAAGCTATTCTTGATACAATGGCATGAAGCATGTTTTGGGTCAATATATTATCTAGAAAAAATCGGCTATTTCCATTTTGCTGCTATTTTTGCTTTTAAGAAAAAAAATCAGATTTCTTATTGCTGCTTTAAATCAACAAAATGTTATAAACTACCAGACGGACAATATGAGTTCACAATATAACATGAGAATGCAAAGACGACGTGGGATTGCAATATAAATAAGCCTGTTAATACGTATCAACTTTTTAATTTGCATTTGCATATGGACATAACTCGCACATGTGTATGGGCTAGTTGCCATGATAATGTGCAGATGTTTACACATAAGATCAAATACTTACAGGATCAACGAAGTCCATATTTAGATTGTAACATAATTTCTGTATCCTAGAAGTAATCTTATCGAAATGAACTTCCTCCTGCCTTCCATCTAAAAGTTATAGTTTTTGTTATAGATAAACAGATAGATAAGAATTTAATTACCTCTTTTAATAACATATAACTTTGACGCCTTCATGGATTTCGATTTCATCATTTTAATACTTAGTATAGAAAATATGCAATTGCTTTACTCTTTGTTAAACAAGAAATGGCGCCAAAACGTATGGTGCAAAGTTTTTGGCAACTAGTTGGGTCTAACACAGGGTTTCATTTTCGATGCCAAATCAACGTCAACATAGCGTCAACAAAACTGCCTTCAAAATTAAACACAATTTATCGCAACCGTACGCATGGAATAAATTTATTAATCAACCAACATCCCAAACATAAAAAACGTTTTTTGTTAAATCTGATATTAATATTATGTTTTGACACAGGAAAAATTATCTCAAATTGTAAAATATATTTTTTATAATTTATTTTGATTGTTTGTGTAAAATATAAAAAAAAAACGAACAAAGTAAAATTAAAAAGTTAATACACTGCTTAAAAAATGTTTTGACTTGATTTGGAAATTTATTTTTATAGTTTATGTTTGTGTTTAGGCAGATCAAACAGACTTGAGCTTCCTAGTGATGAATATATGTATCTACTTTATGGGGTCTTAGATGCTTTCTTCTACAGATTATGGTGAACCCATTGTCATCAAATAATTATAATATTATTGTTTGCCATAAAAAGGTTTTAGTTCATTTCACATTCAGAGCAACATCTATTGAGTTCTGGGCGTTGGCGTTTATTCGTACATAATATTGCAAAGCGCAGTTCCTCGAACATTTCAACCCAGGGAGAACGCGGTGGAGGTAAATAAGACACATCTTTTTTCAATTTTCCATCTTTAACAGGTGCAGAATTTAAGCGTTTGCGACCTTCGCAATTGCTGCAAATAATTTGCAATGATTTTGCCTGACTCCGAAAATGAATTATAAACTCGAAAAATGAAACGATGAAGGCGACCAATACTCCAGTAAAGAGCACTACAAACACTCCACCTAAAAATTGCAATCATTAATAAAATATATTCTAATTGTATCTAACTCTTACCTATACTCTCAAGCCCCAGGGCATTTGCTTTGGAGTGTTTATTGTTGCTTATCCGTGTACATGTCTCGTCAGTGTTCTTCCACCATTTGTCATATAGCATTTGAATATCTCCTTTTTCTTGCAACTCTAGAATAGCCAATGATATCTTGTCTCGCCAGGGAGATCCCTTGGGTGTGGCAATACCGTATCCTAAAAAGACAGAAATTAAACAGTGGTGGTCAGTTAAATAGTAGATGAAACAGTAAATAAAAAAAACCAAAATTTATGGGCTTAGTATTAGTGTGACAGATTAGAGATTGTTGGTGTTTGTGTTTGTGTTTGTGTTCGTTCCAGGGTGCACTGCGATGTACAGATGGAAAATGTACAAGGGTTTTGCTGTTGTTAAGGCATTTTATATATTGATTTACTTTGTGGACTGTGGTTGGTGCCACAGGAAGGAACATTTTGAATGGCTCTTGCAGGATTTGCCCATCTTGTTGTAACCTGCCGTGCTATGCGGTCTCAAATGGCTTGAAACGCTTCTCCAAATATTTGGCTGCGCTTTGCTGATCTGGCCCAATTGACTTTGGGATGGGGGATAGGGAACTTTGGCGCAGGTTGTCGTTCATATTGCATCTAACACCGCGTCACAAGTCTTCCCATTTGTTTTTGTTAACAACATAGTTGAATTTTACTATTAACTGCAACATCTTTTTGATGGCAGACCTAAATTAAAATAGAATGGTTTGGTACAAATTGTTAAAAGAGAAGAATTACCTTTAGTGTCTAATAAGCCACCGATTTGTGTTAGGTTGCAGTCTCGCTGAACAATATAATCAAGCATTGTGGATTCCATCAAGAAAGCGTAGTTTCCCTGATTAACACGTCTTATGCCGTCCTCATAAGTAGATGTAAGCGCCATGGGTTTCTTATTCTCCATAATTCGCCACATTTTCTTGTAAGTTTCAATCATAGAGTCCTACATAATGAATTTAGCATTTAATGTATATAATGCATAATGATTTTACCAACGGAAATATCTTCACAAATTAGGCGAGAGTAGGACCTTACTGGCTTTGTGTTTGATAATTAATGAGGCCTTACCCGAAAAAATGTCATTGTTGATCCACTTTCTAGAGTTCCGTAGGAGATTTCCGTCTGGCTAGCTAAGTCTTCAGCATTTTCAATAGGGTTAATCATGCGTTCTACAGTCAAAAAGGCAGCCAGGTTAGCAGTATATGATGCAACGATGATTAGAGAGAAAAATCCCCAAATACTACTTATAATGCGGGTAGATGCAGCCCTGGGATATATATCTGATCCCTGCTGCATAAGCGTTCCAATAGTAAACCAAAAGCTGTCAGTTATCGAAAATTGATTGCTTATTGTTATGTGATCCGTATCACATGGCTGTATACTGTGCCATTCGATCGGAGATAATTTTGCCACTAAATATATGGTCAGTGATACAAGTACATACGCAGCCAACACATAGATCCATATTTCAATAGCTAATGGATTCATAAATGAGAAAAGTCTTGTTGGCTCTGTTGAAGGCACCTGAAAATTTGAGAAATTTACATTTCTTGAGATTATTGCTTAACATTACTTAAGAAGTAAAGCAGCAAGGGAATTTAAAAATCTTAGGCTCACTTTCGCATCTTGGTGAAAGCAGTATAGTCTATATAACCTTGATAAGGGAGAAATATGCGCAAGTCCAACGCAATGCCTCACAGATAGATCACTGTCTTTGAACCTTATAATATCTTTATCTCCCTATCTCCTAGTCGGGCGGCCCGGACTAGAGCCTTCACACTTGTTTTTATACTCGTTTACTGTTCTTCTTTCAATACGTACCTTAAATAAAATGCTTATGCCAAGATTCATAAATGGTTTAGTGAAATCAATAACACTTTCCCTCGCATACGTGATAGTCATAGAACCAACAGCCAAGTCCGCCTTCTAAAAAGGAATTCAAAAAAAGTCGATTCATATCTTACTTCATGGTACAAAAACAAAATATACACTTCGAACTTGTATAAAAACAAGAAAATAAATTTTGTACAAACATATTTCATAAGCTGAGCGACCATCCCATTCCATTGCCCTGTTTCTGGATCTTTTGCACCATACTTCCTGTCAGGAACCAAGTCCAATATGTAGTCAAATCCAACCTCATGGGATATTGTTTCCAATATATCGACACAAAAACCATAAAATCGTTCATTCCCCGTGTAGTTTTTTCCGTAGCGCATCATTACGTACGGAGTTTCCTAAAATTCGGCAATAGAATAAATAGTAATGAAAAAACACTTAGAAATAAAATACAAACCAAAATTGTTATCACAACTAAAGTTACATTCATGGAACCGGCATCGAAAAATAATGAAGGCTCTGTTATATTTAGATGGTCTTGAGGAGTCCATTCGCCAACTTTCACAATGGAGTGTTGCTTTAACTTGATTAAGTCTAGCTTGAATTGGACTCGTTGACCTTCCTTAAATTGTATGGGCCCCGTTAATCCTTTCCATTCAACCTAATAGTGACACCGAAAATGTGGTATTTGTTTTTTTTTATCATATTAGTTAATAATTAAACATGAAGTTTTACCGCATTTATATAATTGATTAAGCTCAGGCCCCCATTCCAAGGCGTTTCTTCATCACAAGTCAAATTTGATAGGTGAATTAAGGGATAAATTGACTGCAACCCGATGGCAAAAACATATACGGAGTCAAACATTAAAGCTGCCTCTGTCTAAAATTATATTCAAAACCACCATATTAGATAAGATATATTTAGATAATATAATCTTACCTCAATTTTAAATGATTTCTTAGATCTGTAATTTGTTGATACATTTTGGTTCAAAACTCGACGATCATAGGATTCAATATCCTTAAGAGTTTCCTTGACCGCTACATCATCCATATCAATAAGTCGGAATGATGTTATGTTTACAAAGTTGTATTTAAAATCTTCCAGATCGAAAGTTTCCAGGTCAAAGCTTGTAAAAAAATAGTGGAATTTATACTCATTCATTTGCTGCTGAAGAATCTGTATATCAAAGAGAAATATAATGTTAAAACATGGATTTTTATTCCATATTCAATAAGTCGAAAATGTCAACTAGAAAATATCCTTGATTATATATATTATAATATAGTATGTTTTATAATCAATGATTGTTCAGCATTTCTATAATGTTCTATTGTATTCTATTTTCAGTACAGTAGACTTTATCGGCAAGATGTGAAAACGGGCCTAAATGACATCTATATATAGTGTAAATCATTAAAGCTCACATTTTTCAATAAAATGGGGATTCCTGCGGAGTTTGTGTCAATTAGGATGTTATGAATTTCGTTGTTCTTAAACTCATTAAGAACAGTTAGGTAGGATCCCGGCAATACTTGTCGTATATGGACTTCTGCTTGAATTGTGCGCGACAATTGATTTAATAATAATATACCTGAAGTAGATTTGTATGAGTTTTTAAATAATACGAGTACAATTGCAGTCACTGTACTCACCATGATCCTTTTCATAAAGAATACCAAATCTGGTCCAGTTAAGGTATCGTATTACATCGATAAAGGCGTGATTAATATACTGCTGCGAAGGATGAACATTGATGGAAAATTCTTGAGTTGATCGACCTATGCCTATATCTGGTATATCTAGATCATCGCAGATTGAATTAATATGCGTGGCCAACACAGAATCAGTTGGGCTAAATATAGCCTGAGATCCGTTTTCGATTAGATTACATACTGTGTAATGAAAAATATGAAAATAAGTATGGGAAACATATTATTTTAAGCTCTTCATACCTTTCTGAACAGTCTGAAATGAGTCTGTGTCAATATATTGAATATGATGTACAAGGTTCGCATCTGGTAACAAACTCTTGTCATGATTTAGCTTATGCACAGCGTACTGAAATGCCACTTCTGGGTCACTTCGTTGCTTAGGTGGTTTTGGAAAGAGGGCACCTTTAATTTAATGGGATATATTTCGCATATGCTAGCATATGTATGATGTACATATACCCACCCACTTTGATCACAGAAGTCGACGTAGCATAAATAACCAAATTTAGGTTCAGTAAAATTTTAAATATAGACACCATTATTATTAAATTTTATTATTATTTTATTTTTAAATAACAATGCAACCCCTGAGTAATATTCTCAGTGTCGTGTAAAAAGAATCCAAAGAAATGCAGTGAAAAGCAAGTGAGAAGGTTCTAGTTGGTATCGCCCGACTATGAGACACCCTGAACCCTGCAATCTGTCTTTGATTTACGATTTTTTTGGTTTTATCGATATTGGGGGAGGTATCGAAATTTGGGGCCTCAAGCTTGGGGCCTCTAATAATTTAGGACATATGCCTAAAAACCATGTAAAAAAAGATAAATATCGATAATAAAGAAACGGAAAGGATTATCGATCATTTGAGGTAAACTTGATCTGTGTATGGTATATACGAACTAATAGATAAGCTGTCTTTTGTAGTTTCTGCAGGGTTAAATCATGCGGTCGGAGACGCTTCCTCTTTCCTCCTGCATACATTTGCTCAAAACCATTATACCTTTTTTTTAGCCATTTTCAATGGGTTCAGGGTGTAAGCACAACATAAAAACAAACCAGAGTTGACTAACATTATATACGCACATATTTGTACGTCAATCCAAAACATTTTTATGTTGCAAAGTTTGAGTTCAGTTATCTAACAACCTAACCTATCTTAATAATATAATATAATATACTAATTTAGCAGTACGCAAGCTTAGTTTCAATAGTGCCGCACAAATAAAAAATGTGTTCTAGCCAAACCCCGTTACCAATTTAATTGATTAATTATCCCACCTTTGACACGCAATAACCATACATACAGCATACAGGGTACTTCCTAAAACATTCGCTCTCGACTAGAGCCTTCTAACTTATGTTGTTGTGATGCATTTTTGTGCTATATGACTCAAAATTGTGGGTTGGGGAATTTTAAGCTCAATAAGTATTATGTTTTGATTATTTGAAAAAGAAATTATATTTTATTCAGATGAACAAATTTGTGTTCGTTTATTCTTTTAGAACTAAATTGAGTTAAATAGTGTTTTAGCCTGTGGTTATAAATAATACAAAATTTGATTAGCCAGAGGCTATGCCTAATGCGACTCCTCCAATGAATGCAGTTACGAAAATGTGAAGGTCATTTATTTTCGGTCCTTCTTCATCTCCAATATACTTGGCGTACCATTTCTTTACTTTCATTGTTTTGCCTTTGAGTTGGTTTTCCGCTTTGTCAAGTTTCCGATCCAAATATTTTTCCGTCTGAAAATACATATACAGTAAAAATTTTAAAATCTGAATTTTTTTTACAAACATGAAGCGAAAATAAAAAGAAAAATGAATGCAATTGTCAAACGTACGGAATTTGCTCTGTTAAAACAAAAACAAAAAATATCATACGTTCAATTTATATTGGTAATGAATTGTGCAATTGTCCAAAATAACAAGCAGTTACAGGTTCGGACGCGGGTGCTAGCGTGGCGGAATATATTCATTAACATTCTGCTTTTAAATATTTTTGTTTACCTTATCTAACCAATTTTTTTCATTGCCTGATATTGAAGATTCCACCTTTTCAGCTATTTTGTCCACACTCTTCGTCAATTTCGGCCAGTCAATTTTAATAAATCCTTCCTGGTGCGCTATTTCAATTAAGATAATACTTCCTCCAATAGCAAACGCCGCGAATTTTCCAAATTTCATTGTTGTGTATCCAGTCGCCCTAAAATTATATAAAAAAGAAATATGTAAAATATACAAAAGACATATATATCATTCTTGAACTGGACGACGTGCTGTGTTGATTGATCACAGATCGTCTGTCTGTCCGTCGCCTAATCCATACGCAAAAATAGTTTAATATTTCTTTCAATAATTTGTCCCGCTTCATTAATATTGATAAAAATCGATTTCATCCTTTGATTTGCTTACCATATCTCGGAAACTCTAAGAGCTAGAGGCATCAAATTTATTTTGGTGTGTTCATGTAAGACGCAGACCAATTTTTGCGATTTACGGAGACGGGAGTGGGCCAGATAGTTACTCTACATATGGTGACTTTAGCTTCCGAAAACTTAGAATGATGCACCCTTATTTCCATGACTTTTTCTGACACTTTTATACACGATTACAAACAAGTGAGAAGGCTCAAGTCGGGGCCGCCCGACTAGGAAATACCCTGAACCCTGTCTTCATAAACATTTCAACCCGTGTGAATTTATACATACATACACACACACACACTGATGCATGCCGCACACACTTTACTAGGTTACTGCGCTTGCCCCCACTATGAAAACGAAATCCTTTTTTTTTTCTAAACTAAATGTATGATCGTTATGAAATTTTCAGGACTTATGAGGGGCATAAAAATCTATGTACAAACCAATTTGCAAGTCTGTAGTATTTGATTTGCGGTTTTTATGGTTTTGTCGATATTTAGGGCGATTGGGGGAGGTATCCAAAACCTGAAACATTTAAATTCTTCGTATGCTTTACGCAAACATAATAAAATAAGTTTGGTGGCTCTAGAGTTTATAGTTTGGGAG
>SCDY01001916.1:0-43052 GCA_004143825.1 Drosophila micromelanica | reverse complement strand
AACCGATTTTGATGAGGATTGTTTTTTTGTTCATGGTTCGGTGTCTAAATTAATTCTACATTTCAGTTTAAAAATAAAATTTTTGGTCGAAATTCATGTAAAAAATTTTTGAATCTATACCCTAGTGTTTTAATTTGAGGATAGGTCTCAACTTTCCCTAGACGTAACTTTGTCAAAACTCAAGCGATTTTGATGAGGATTGTTTTTTTGTTCATGGTTGGGTGTCTAAATTAATTCTACATTTTAGTCTAAAAATACAATTTTTGGTCGAAATTCATGTCAAAAATTTTCGAACAAATACCCTTGTGTTCCCATATAAGGATACTTCTCAACTTTCCCCAGTCGTAACTTTGCGAAAACTCAACCGATTTTCATAAGGTTGGTCTTTTTGTTCATGGTTGGCTTTTTAGTTATTCCTAAAAAACCGAGACAAAAAAGCGATATATATGGATAGTAGGAAAACGGAAAAGGTTATCGATCTTTTGAAATAAACTTGATCTGCGTATGGTATATACGAGCCGAATGAGTCCAATATCAGCTTTCTAGCCTTTGTAGTCTCTGAATTTGACGCGTTAATACAGACAGACAATATAAAATATTGAGTTAAAACTAATAAATTCTCAAAAAAGAAGCCTTTCACACTGTTGAACTTATTTTTAATGAATTGCAGATTTTTTTGTTTTTAAATTCAATATATATTTCGAACTTAGATCCCCACTTCAAATCTATAATAAAGGACAGATTAATTTGGGTTTAGCGTTGAATGGAATGGAAATATTTTAAATATGAGCTAAAAAGCTAATGATTGTTATTCGCTTATCCTCGGCTACTTTTATATGCATGTAGCATATTAAAATGCCGAACGAAAAGCTGCCCCAGCACGTAATCGGCATCGGAATTGGAGTTTGGAGCTGGAGTCGGGATCCGGTCACCGGCAATGGTCCCGGAGCCGGTCCCGGTACGGGTACCGGTACCCTTAACTCAAAATGTTGGACTGCATGCATGTGACATAATAAATATTAATGACAACTGACCGACAGCATTGCCATAGATCCCTGCCCAGTGGGTGGGCGGTGCGACGGCGGGTGGGTGGGGAGAGGCCGTGCAGAGAGGTGCGTAGGTGGATATGGTGGTGGCAATTCTGGCTGTTCTGGGTTGACGTTGACACACATTCGACATGTGACAGATAAATTATGGCAATTGGATGAATGCCGCCACACCTCTTCAAACATGCCCCCGTTGCCAACATCATGCAATTTTGCTTTAGCTATGAGATCATTTTTCATTTTCTTCTATTCTCTTCTCTTTTATTTATTTTTTTTTTTTGTCTGTTTGTTTTTGTTTGGGTTCATGGTGCGGAGGTTGTGACATATGTGCGTATACGACTAATGGCAGTCAAGTTTACCATAACCAAAGGACCTTAACATGCACACACAAACACACAGACAATAGCACATGGACTCTCCTTAATAGTTTTCAGTTCGCCAATGATACAGTTAGCGGACTAATGACTGAATGCCACCAGGCTGAAATAAATTACAATAATCATTTATTGTTCAATAAGCCCAAGAAGAAGGCATGCAGAAGTGGGTGTGCTTCGGTAGCACAAACACAAGCACATATTTATAGCAGTGTAGACAAATACCCGCTGGCTAAATGATCAGTTTAACACATCCATCAAGTGAAACAAGTTCCAGTTCCAATGGATTAATCAATATATTCAAGGGAACAGAAGGAACTTTTGTGTTCTTACAACTTAAAAAAACTTCTGGTAGTTTTCATCTAGATTATATATGGAAATTATTTTCTGTATTGGGCCACATATTTTACAAGAACGTTGAGACTGTTGAGCACATGAAAGCTCTGAGCAGCGAATTTTACATATGGTGTTGATAATCCAATCCGTATAAAACCATTTAAAGATATTTAAGAAATACTCATAATTACGCTGAATGGTTTATGGCATGATTGTTAGTTCAATAAAGCCTCACCATTGATTGACCTACATGAGACATATTTTTGTCCACTTTCTCGCATCTACTTGATGCATGTTTGCCCATCAATCCGAAGGCGACTCTGGCAGTTGGCATACTTGTCACCAGGTGGCTTTGGCTGTTTGCAGAGTAGGGCAAAAGCTGTTTGTCTTTATTTCGGCCACAATATTAAAGAAAAGCAACCAATAATGAAAAGCAATTCAAAAGCTGTACGGGATTATTTACAAGCGACGAGCTTAAAGCGAAAACCAATTCAAAAGAACGAAAGAAGAAACCAAACAAATAACCAACAACCAAACAACGAACAACAAATAAGCCAACAAACGAACTCCCCCCATCCGGCACCCCTCCAAGTGGCGTTCGCTGCGGTAAGGGCTGCCCGGTTTGGTGGAGCGGGCGGGGCGGGGGCCGGTCTCTGTAATACGCGTGTATAAAAGAATCAAAAATCTAGATTTTGATTTGAGATACTATGGACGGAAGAGACAGACTGGCAGCTTGTTCGTTTGGCTAGCAGGGCGCTGGGTGGCTGCTGGCTGATGTTGGGGTCAGGGTTGAGTGCTGGGCTCTGGATCTGTATCAGTGGCTCGCCCTGGAACAACGATGCGGGCCGTAAGTCAAGTGCCTTGCACGCGCGCGCGTTTTGTCCGCGACTAAAACCGCTCACATTGCCAGACGAGGACGAATTTTCGGTTCTCTTCTTCTTTATTGTCTTATATTTTTTTGTTTTCTTATGGATTCCACTTCAATGAATTGAAAAATTGCCTTGAACAAATTTGATGCGGCAGCCTCGCTGCTGCTTTGCATTTTGCTGTATCTTGTTGTTGTTGTAGTTTTTTTTTCTTTAACTCGGAGGGTTTCTTTAGGTTTTTTGGCAGTGTGCAGGGGGGACGGGGTGCCCCCAACAACATTTTTTTAAACATGACATTTGACATTTGATAATGTCATTTGTCGCGTAATTGTTTTTTGATTTGATGCTCCGTTTTGCCGTTGCCGTTATTGCCGTTATTGTTGCTGTTGCTGCTGCTGCTGCTGCTGCTCTTATCTGCCACTTTGGTATTTTAGCCAGGGTGGAGTCAGAGCCCTGGATTGGGTAGTTGGACGGTGATTGCAGCGTTTTGGAGCTTGGAGTGCGTGCAACGTCAATTGATACGACTAGGGACGCCCCTTATTTTTAGCGGTACTTAAGGAAAACCGTCGACTTGGAAACGTACTCGAAATACTTCTTGACTTTTGATAGATGTTTCTTTATGTCCGATACGTTTTATAAATAATTTAAAATTTTAATATCAGGGTTTCCAGGAATACCAAAGACTTTCAACACCAAAACTTCTGCATGTGCATCTAAATTATTAAAATTTTAAAAATATTTTCTGGGTTAAAAAAAAAAACAATTTTGCTGGCAACCCAAAGGCAGTTTCTCAAATTTATTGAACAAGCTCGTCTTTACATAATGAACATAACGTATACGTTTATAATAGCAAGCAACAGACATAAAGTTTAATGAAAATAAATTGAATTAATTCAATCGAATATATGCGATATCATAGAAAAATATTAAAACGATGAACTCTTTTAACGGCGATCTGCAAAGAAATAAGGAAACTTTATATTAGAGCTGTGAATGCAAAGGAACCAGAGAAGCTCTTAATTTAAATAAATTATAAAAATTGTAACCAAACTTATAAATACATATCTATTTTAGCTGAGAATAGGAATATATTTTGCAAGCAGAACTGGACAATACAAAGTGGAAAATGCGTTGATTGAAATATTAAATAAACTAAATACTAATTCCAACCAATTCCTAGTTTGAACTTGGTTTATTGCCAACTTACCAGGCGAGGAGGCAGCAAAATCCTCAGCACAAAGATCCATTCTGGGCAACTGAATATTGCCGTTCGACAAACCAGACCGATTAGTGTTATCAAAAGTGAAATGGTTGCTCACGGGCGATGGCGGCGGTGGTCCTGGCGGCAGTGAGGACAATGCTGGACCTGTAATCACAAAATTAAGGATTAGTGCTGAGCTGGTTTCTCCGCTACACTTCCACCGACCTGTCGAGCATATTGAGTGTCCGCAGCCCAAGCGGAAGCCACCGCAGCAACTGCCACTGAATTCATTACGGTTCCCCACCTGGCTTTGCACCAAATTCTTAGCCAATTGGTTAATGGAAGTTTCTGTAAAACAATCTGTATAAAACGTATCTAAATGGGTTAAAAACCATACCGAAATTTTGAAATTTGTATTCAGAACTGATATCAAACGCAAAAGATCTTCGGTTTGAATAGCCTTACAAACAATATTTATAAATATGTCGGCTTAAATTACTGTTTTGCGCTTCTTAGTAAACATTAACTGTTCTATTAAATACTTAATTAAAGTGACGGATAATAAAATTACACATATTTATGTACGCATTTTAATATGTAGATATGTATATATATGTTTAATGGCATTTTTGTCTTGACTTGCCATAAAGATTATTTCTACATTGAAAAATAAATGCATTAAGCAATTTATTTTTTTTTTTTAACTTTTGGTAAAAACAGGACGTATTCCACTTGAAAACCTGTGAACTCAACTTACCTGGCGAAATTGAAAGCGACTCTGCAGCGACCGTTTGATGCTCCAGCCCAATGGGCATCGGGGAGCGCGAAGAGATGGGCGATGGGCGCACTGAGGAGTGCGAAGACTCTGGACGACGGCCTGACATGGCCAGTGTCAGGGCACGCGCCTGAGCCGAAGTGCTGGGCAACAGATTGATGAAGCCGTTGCTCTGTTGGCCAGCAGCGGGCAGCAGCGGGAACGGCGTCAGCTCTGGCGTGCAGGGTCGCGTCTCCTGCTGCGATTCGGCTGCGACGATGCTATTGTCGTACCAGCCGGGCAGCGTCAGCTGGCCATATGGATGGGAGTCGTCGCAGTTGGCGAGGGAGGCCAGCGTGGCTGCGAAGATCTCGTTGTCGGCTAAAGGAGGAATTGCTCCCGAGGTGATCGGCTCGTCGGCCACCGGGGCGGCTTCTTGCAAGGACTTCTGCACGTCATAGTGTATGGGCGTGACATTGGGGGGGATGTGTTCATCCTCGCGCACTCGGTTCGCTCGAAACTTCTCGATGTAATCCATGCCGAACTCGCAGTCCAAGTCGATCTCTGGATCCAGCTGCGACGTCGTCTTCCTCAGTTGCTCTGCAATGAATTATTTC
Source organism: Drosophila micromelanica (assembly GCA_004143825.1). NCBI lineage: Eukaryota > Metazoa > Arthropoda > Insecta > Diptera > Drosophilidae > Drosophila > Drosophila micromelanica. Next base: position 37,858 of record SCDY01001916.1, on the reverse strand, counting down.
GATATCAGTTCGGTTCGTTTGGTGTATTTCTTGATTTTACTGTTTAGCCGCTTAGCAGCTTTTGTCCGAGAGGAGCGTTTGGCAGAAATCTCCAACTGTTTGAATTTCGGCTTGGGCCGGGCACCAGTTGGTGCGCTCGCAGCAGTCGGCGGCGGCTCCTTCTTCGGCGGCTCCAGCTCAGCGATGACGACATTTATGCCACGTGCGGGAACCACGGGCAGGGGCGGGGACAGGGGCAGGGGCAACGGCAAGGGCAGCTCGCCGGTCTCGGCCAGACTCATGCAGCGCTGCAGCTGCAGAAGAAGTCCGTCGACAAGCGTAAAAATAACTGTAAATGAAACGAGGGATTTGGGCTTGATTCACTTCACTCCGGCTTCGGCTGGACTTACATAGAGCGCGACGCTCGCGACTTTTGGCCATGCGCTTGGGATAGGGAAAGGGCACATCGTAGCCGAGGCCGCAGCGCTTGGGCGGCGTGCACTTGGCGCCCTTGTTGTCCTGGCCCAAGCCGCGTCGCAGGGTTTCTGTGCAGACGCAACGCGGCGGCGGCGCAAACTCTTCGCAGCACTTTGCCGGCTCGTCCGGCTCGGCTATGGCTAGTAGCTCCGGTTCCATGTTGGCGGCGTCACTCAGGTCCGGTTCCGCTTCCAGCTCAGCGCTAATCTCCTCCAGCTGCAACGGCGGTGGCAACAGTTCAGTTCCCAAAGTGGCTGGGGGCTCGCTTAAAAGCAGGCGCTGCATCTCCAGCTGACGCTCGAGCCGCTCCTGCTGCTGTGCCACGATGTCCAGCAGCAGCTGCTGCTCCTCGAACAGCTCATAGAGATCGTGCTCCAGCCGATTGATGACGCACTGATCCGAAATGTGTTCCTCGGGCGAGCCTGGACGCTCCGAATGCGGCATCTCAACGCCCGTCGGAGTTCTAATTGGAGTCGCAGCGGACGCAGCTACCCCTACAATGAGAACTGGGCACGCCCAGGCGAACATGGTTACCTATTGGTTATTGGCTATTGGCTATTGGCCATCGGCCATCGACCATCGACCATCAATACGATGGCATATGCCGAGCAGGCGCACTAGTCGCTCACATCGGTGACGGCCGAGGGGGCGGCAGTCGGAGGGGGCTGCCAGACGAGGGCCACAATCATAAAAACTTGCATCACAAAAAACGAGTATCAAGCGGCATAACCGACTGCGCAATACTCGACGCTCTGAATTATTATTGTTATTTTGAAAAAATATTTAGATTTCTGTAATTAAAAATTAAGAAGTCTTCTAAGATCTGACTGATACATTTTTTGACTCGAGAACTAAAAAATCTGTGGATATGGATTTTCGAAGATTTGATGATTTATCCAAAACATGTTTTGCGCCTCCAATAATCTGTCTGTTATCTTAGTTAGCTTTCACAAACAGTGTATATACCCCTTTCACTATGTGAACGAGTATAAAAAACATTGGGAAACAAGCAGCGAGCAGCGAAAAGAGACAGAAGTGAACCCAGGGAGGGAACAAATGAAAAGCGTAGCATGAAATTGGCAGTCGCTTGGCTCTCGAGTGGAGAGGCAGACGAGGGACGAAGGACGAAGGAGGAAGGACGGGAGACGGTTAGCATGGCCAGCCACTTCCGGCCGCTGCCACCCAAAATGCACAGCGCCAACCGTAAATTGCGCTCCATTTTTATATAGTTTTCGCCCGGGGGCAACCAGCCGATGTCAATTTTGGCCAGCAATCGCGCAGCAGGAGGAAACGGGTTACAGATGACCAAAATGAACAGAATAAAACAAAAAATAAAAAAACCAAAAACGGATGTTGATTCTGAGTTTGGGGCTACAAAAACGAATTATTGCCAACTACATGAGCTATAAGCCAAGACTCGAGTATTGCCCAAGGAAAACATGTAAAAATATTTCACAATTTGAAACTATACGATATGAAGCGTAGCTTTTCAGTATTAATAATATATTGAATATATAATTATTTATTTATATAAAATCCTTTTTAAATGCAATTTTATATTCTTACAATCTAGGAAATGTTACAAAATTGACATGTTCTCAAAACTTAAATTTGTGTAGGTTCTTTTTAATATTTATAAAATTAAAATATATCTTTAAGATACATTTTTGTTATTTTAGCAAAAAAAAGTGATAACAATTTAAAGCTGCGTAAAAATATCATATATTAACATATTGATTATAGGTAAGTTTTGTATTTACATATATCTATATTTCTAGAAGAACATGTTAATATCGAACCGGTGCGGAAACTCTATCTGGCAGTTGTATTTAAATTGTAGCTTCAACTGCGTTCGGTTCGGGTTAAGAGCTATTCGCATGTTCACTCACCCCTGGTAAGCCCGACTAATAACTAACGCCACCTCCTCTCCTGCTCCTAACGCGGACCAACTCAACTCAGCTCACAGCCCCTGGCTCTATCAAACCCTACAAAGTTAGTTTACGGCCAAAGTTCAGCGGGAAAAAATACTACATAAAACTCATAAAAAATTGCAAAAAAAAATGGAAAAAAAAGAAACCAAAAAATTGGCCAAAAGCTAGTCACAAAAAAGTCACAACGTGTGAGAATCGTGAAAATGATGTAAAACAAAAAAATGTATATATATATATATACATATGTATATATATATGTATGTATATAAATGAAGTAGAAAAAACTGGTATGCAGAAGGAAAAAAATTGGTTTGTAACGCAACTTTTTTCGTGCTTCGCTTTTCATTTGGCGTTGGCAGCCATTAGAGCAAAAATCAGCAGCATCAGCGGGTAAAGTGCACCAACAGGGGTGGGGTGGGGGGAGAGGGGGAAAAGCGCAGAGGGTGGTCTCGGATTGCAGTGCTGGGTAAAGGTTGGTTGAATGTTGCTGTTGTTGTTGCAGTTTCAGTTGTTGCCACACATGTGGAAATTGTGCGCGTTTTGCAGTTTTTTAATTGACCAACAAATTTATTTGATTCGTTAGCGAGCGACGCCGCGTTTTCAGCTTCTACTCCGCAGACGTGTTTTTTACCATCATATATTTTTAAATGTCCATCTAGTATACATTACACAGAGTATTCAAATAAGCTTAAAGCTAGCGGCAGTCAAGTCGCCAGTTATCAAAACTCACTCTGCCAGCCAATTGAAATTCAAAGGCCGCACCATAAGAAGGCGTTGGGTGGGGCTGGGCTCTTGTTGTTTCTAAGGATTACATATTGGTAGGAGCGTGTGTCGGCGGGGGGCCCCCGGAGGGGCGGGGGGGGGGGGGGGGGGGGCGGGGGGGGGGGGGGGGGGGGGGGGGGGGGGGGGGGGGGGGGGGGGGGGAGCTGTTTGATTTGATTGTTGACTTTATTGGTCAAGCGGTCCTTTAGTGTTGTTCTCTGTTGTTGTTTGTTACTTGTTGTTGTTGTTGTTCTTTGTGCTTGTGCTTGTGTTGTTTTAACGATATTTAATCTATGATTAGAATCGTTTCTGGCCAGTAAAATCAATTAAACGCTACACTTGGCTTAATTTATTGTCGCGCTCGATGAGCACAAAAGACAAGTAGCCGCCAGTCAAGTTTATATTTCTTCTGCTGTATACCCTGTAACTAATTGCGTTACGCACTGGGCTATAATAAGCGCCAAATGAGAGAAAATTTGTAATATTGGTATTATTCGAATCGAAACAGATCTATTATTTCCTTATGCCACAATTTTTGTTAAATAAAAATAAATATGTAGCAAAACATTACCACACAGAACAGAGACCATCTGATAGTCGAGCATACCCCTTCTGTTGTGTAGAGGTCGTCTGGCAAGCGAATAAGCAAACCAAATCCGATGCAAAATGATATCATATGAACTGAAATGGTCGTAAAATCAAATTGGCCTCTCGCTCGTCCAGTCGAATGCCAATAAAAATACGACAACAAATCTCAAACTCACACAGACGCTTTGTCGGTGTCTGTCCGCTCGCTTGTTCGGGGGCTATCTTTATAGCTCGATCTCGTTCTCCGACCGATGTCGATGACGATGGCCGGCGACGACGACGGCGACGGCGACACAGAAGATAATTGCTAGCTCTCCGACAGCGGGGGGGCCAACGGGGTAAGGCGGGTATATTGCCAAAAACCGAAAACTCAACACAGGCAAAGAATAATTAAATGAAATAAAATAATAAAGAATTTCAAAGGCAGGCATTAGATGATCTTAGTTCGTTGAAAACAAAAATGCAGCGTATAAATGCTCCACCTCTCAATATTCAACTTAGATTTAAGTTATATTAAACTTTTTCTTCTAGGATCAATATATGCAATATGTATATATTGTATTATATATGTTATATTATATTATATATATTATATGATTTAAGAAATGAGTGAGAATCCAATTCGAAAATTGCCAAACATCCTTTACAAAGTTCAGCGACTAGAAACAAGAAGAAGACGCAAGAGCTGCCACACAACATGCAAATGATGATGTTACTCAGACTACACTGCGCGAAAAGTTAGCTGCGAGGGTGGCATTAAAAATTCCGTTTAATGATGCAATTGGAATTTGATGAGTTGGAAAACTGACTGAAAATCCGCTCCTGCGGCTGCTGCTGCTGCTGCTGCTGTTGCTGATGGAACGCAATCAATGCTTTGCCACTTTTGGGCAACGGCAGCAGGAGCAGGAGTTCGAATCCGTATCCGTATCCGCAGTCCGGAGTGTCAACAGAGCAGCGGACAGGTAAATTGCAACCAATAATAATGAATAATTGAAAATCCAATCAAACACCAAATGAAAACGGAGGCGCACAACGCCATCGCCATTGCCATTGCCATTGCCAGTGGCATATCCATATCCATATCCCATATCCCACCCACCAGCCGCCCACCCCACCCCGCGCACCGTCCACGTTTGCCACATTTGACAAGGCCGAGCGGTCGGCAGCTGCTGGTGTTGATTTTGCCGGCTTTATCGAAGGACATTAGCAAACGGTCGTTGGATTCGGTGAAAATGCAATCAAAAGTGTGGGCCAACAGAGCCAACAGACAGCAAGTAAAGCAACAACAACAGCAACAACAATAACAACAACAACCAGAGGAGTAACGACAAACCAAAGCGACCTGCATAGATGACACCCCAGGGACATGGCCAAAGTCAATGAATGGTAATAGGTGTCGACATGGCGTTAGGGCGTGGCGCCCACACTCATACTCCAACAGCTGCCCATCGCAAGTGTGTGTGCGTGTGTGTGTTTTTGTGTGTTGTCGCTGCGGCTTTATTGGTGTTGTTCTTGCTGATTGCCACTTTCGGCCAGGATCGAATGTGAACAGGGCCAGTGAGACAGGTTGCGGCACAGATCCAGGTAAAGGTTCGGGGCAACATGCATTAATTGCCAGTTAAATTGACTTTGACTGCGGCCTGCGCCAATGCATTGATTCCATCTCAAAGATGTGGCATATAGAACGACGTACAATACATAAACAAAAAAAATATATATAAATGAAATTAATTATATGTACAATATTTTTAAGTATTTACAATTATTAAAATTTTATAATATAATTATAAAAATTTAATTAATAATATATGCAATATTTTTAAGTTTTTAAAAATTTAATCAATTTTATTTTTATACATATTTTTTTTGTTTAATGAAAGCTTTATATTTTCAACAATTTCAGCAATTTTAAAACTTGGTTTTTGAGCTAATTTCAGAAAATCCTAGAATCTTAACTACATATGTGTAACTTAATTAATACTCTACTTTTTTGATTTGCTTAATTTTAAAGAATTTTTAAATTATTTTAAAACTTACTTTTCATGCTAATTTCAGAATATCCGAGAATTTGAAATGTAAAACTACAAACAAAGTCTATACCAAATAATTGCAAATTCGATTTTAAAGTTTCATTGATCAGCCTCCTCCATTCCATCACTTGTGTCAGTTGGCGATATTCGGGCGAAAGCGATTCGCGCAACTGCTGCAACTGGGAACTGGCAATTATTATGGCGCGTGCTTTGTTCTGTTTGTTTAAGGCAAATAGCTGAAATATTTTTATTGGGCCACGTTTGCAAACAAACAAATGTTGCGCGTATTGAAAATGCCACAAGGCGATCGACAGTGGCAACCAGCAGGCCCTGCACTCCTCACCTTATAGAGTCTGCCGCATGCCATATGCCGCATGCCGCATGGTTGCAACCCTTCGCAGCGAAGCCGCAAACGCATTGCAAATTGTCGCCTGCGGGCGTGGCAAGACAAAAGTTTATATTTGCTTTTTTGCAGCACTGATATGGCAAATACAAATGTACGTGTGTGTGTGTGTGTGTGTCTTTATTAAATTTTGATATAATTACACGCAAATACGCCGCTAACGTTAAAATATTCGCCAAATTGAGTTGAGTCTGAGTTTGTGTCTCTGTCTATGTTGTGCCTGCCTGTCGAATGTTGTTCAATTAACGTGGCGCAGTGTTTTTGTTTTTGTTGTCTGTTAGTGTATCGAACCCCTCCCACACACACACACACACACACACATACACACAGAGAGAGACACACACACACGGCAGCCGATTGACACCGCAAGCGTTTTGCCCGCTGCACTGTGAGTCATGAGGCAGGCGTTCGCTTCGTGCTCGTCGCGGCATCAACATGTTGCACAAATATAAACATAAATCAATTAACAATTTCGACGAGGAGCAGCGAACGCCATCGAGTTGAGGGCTGCGCACTTTTTGGCCTGTCGCCCGCGGCCCTCAAAGCCGGAATCGACAATCTGCGACAGCTGCCGCGTTGTCTGCGAATATTGCCGTTGCCTACTTTTAGGCGCCCGCTCAATTTACAGCAAACAGCCAAGGGTTGTGGGTTTGTGTGTGTGTGTTTTGTTGTTGTGCACATGTGAACAGGTCTGCACACAATAACCGTCGAATTATAATGGCTCAAGCTCAAGATGCAGGCAAGAATCTAATTTTCCTTACATACATATATATAATACCCTACAAAGTAAAGTTCAGCAGACAAAAAAATTTTTGGAAAAAAAATGTATTTGTTTGACCAAATATATGCCAGCTATATTATAAAGTAATCCGATGAATTTATTTTAATTTCTTTTATTTTAAAACAGTTGACTTTTTGTATATTATAAACTATATATAAACTGAATTTAAATTCATATGTTTTGTATTTATAAATTCTCAACATACGTTGTTGAATACAATCAAAAATAGAAGTGAAAAACAGTTTTGGTTGCTTGTCAATTATTTAGCCAAATGCCATTATGTAAGGGAAGGAGAAAACGCATATTTTATGTGGTCTGATTCACATAGAGTCAATGACGGCCCTCAGCCATTATGCCCGAAAAAACACACACACACACACACGTACAGAGGGAGACAGTTGGGCGATATAGCACACATGCCCATAATGGCACGCCCCGTAACGAAGTCGGGCCAAAATCCAAACCAAACCGAACCGAACCGAACTGAACTGAACCGAATATAACAGAACAGAAACTGAAAAACTTGTTTCATAAATTTTCTATTCAAAATGTAATTAAACCCTTTCGCTGCTGTTCCTGCCGCTCATCTAATTACAACAAAAAGGCATCCTCGAGCCAAGTACCCCGCCCCCCGAAAGAAATGATGTCCTGGCCCGGCCGAAAGCCAGAAGCTTTACAACTCGAGTTCGACTCGAGGCAAAAGGCCCCAGGACAGTCGAGCAAGCCAGAGAGGTTGGGGCAATATACTCGATAATTGCAAACGAAATGGCAAAAGGCGACACACAACAACAACAACAACAACAACAACAACATGGTATATGGCAGCAGGACGAAATGGAAAGTCTCGCCTATTTCCATAAATATCTTCGGAGTCATTAAATTTCACACATGTTGGAGGCAAGCGCTGAATTGTTTTAATTTTAATTTTAAAATTATTGTCATTAATTGATTTTTGATACAGCCAACCCCAAACACCCACCCACCCAACACAGTCTCCATCCCACCACCCCATTAGCCAGGAGCGAGCTATAAATCTGCATGTGTGGAAATTTATAGCTAGCTTACTAGGGCGGAGGGGGACGGGGGCGAGCCATAGCATCTTTTCTAACAGTTGCGTTAAGTGCGAGAAAAAACAACAACAGCAACAACAAATAATTAGTGTGACTCTGAAAAAAGCAAAGGGTTAGACGCCTAGGCAATTGGATGGGTGGGCTTACGGGTGGTTTAGATGAGAATGGAGCTGGAACTGGAATCGGAATTGAAAATGGAAATGGCAGAGGCAGAGGCAATGTCAATGGCGGGTTAGGAGCCTTTTACGGGCCGAAGTGGGGAAGCGGAGAGGCGGGGAGCCGAGGGGTTGTTCGTCCGCCTGTCTCTGTGTGTTGCACTTTACGGTTTTGTGTGATTATTGAGACCATTATTTTTGTTTAATTACGTTACGGGCGTTAATGTGCGGATAGCACCAGCAAACAGGAGCAGCTCGATGTTATGTGCATGGGCCATGCCATGAATTCAACTCCCAGAACTCAACCTGGTCGCATTAATTTCATTTTATATTTATATTCAACAACAACAAAAACAACATTTTTTGAATTCTCAATATATGTTTTTATGCAAGTGTTTCGGTAGTTTAGCACCGAGGGTTGGCATTTGCTTTGGGGTTGACTCCAGGACTTTTATAAACGTGGCACACTCTGAACTCTACACTACATAGAAACGCTGCTAGATAATGCCAAATATAAATATCCATATGTGCTTACATACCAATAAAGGTGACTTCAATATAGATGAAGTAAATATAAGTTTAATCCATTTACGAAATCTTTGAATTTGTAGTCATAGCTTTTATCAAAACATTAATAATATCTTACGAAGTCAGAAGGCTTTAGTTGGGACCGCCAGACTAGAAGATAGGATATGTCTTTACGGACCACTTCAACCTTCTTGCCTTCATAGATACATATATACACACACACACACACTTCACTGGCCCCCACTTTAAAAACTAAAATTGTTGATTAAATTTTAAGCTAAAAGTATAATTGTTATGCAATTTTTAGGACTTCAAAAAGAATTGAAATGTATGCAAACCAAGGCAAAAGTATTTAGTATTTGATTTTCGGTTTTTGATATTTTTTATGTTTAGGGCGATTGTGGGGAGATCTCAATCTAAGATATTCAAAATCTGCGTCTGCTTTAAACGAAAATAACGCTCTACATTTTTTTAAGATAAAGGTTGAAATCGAGCAAAATATCGAAAAAATGAAATGGGTTGGCAGTATCTAAAGTCGAAAACTTGAGGCCTATAATTTGTGTAGTTTGCGATATTGAACATCGGTCGAGATTCTTCCTTCTGCATGTTACAAACATTTGCACAAAACCATAATACCCATTTTACCCAATTTCAATGTATTCAGCGTATAATAAAAATATGGAAACAGATTTCCAACTTCACTATCATTGTTTAACCTTTAACACAATTCTTCGAAAATTATTTTATATCGGAAAAAATCCCAAAAAGAGAGTATATCGAAAAATTTCAAATTGAGATCATTTAACTTCAGGTATTCTATATATCATGCTGATTTTAGAACCATTTACCAACCAATTTTGGACGCTCCCAAACCTGCTTGGCATAGAAACTAATCCAAGCACACACTAGATAGCCCAAACGCCCACATAACGTCCATTTAGGGGCTTTGACTGCCTGGCTTACCCGGATAATCCCAAAAAGTAGGCAACGTTATTTTATTCCTTTTATTTTGTATTTTTTTTTTTGTGTTTTGCTGTCTTCCGACAAATTTGTGACACGTTTGCGACACGTTCGCCATGTCGATTTTTCTTAAGCAAAACGTTTGTCGTGCGCCCAACTCATATATATTTTATAACTGTAGACGAGGAGGAGTGGGGGAGTGGGGGGAGAATGGAGCTGGGTACCGTGACGTTAACTGCGATACATATCTGGCTGCTGCGAGTGTGGGGAGTTAGAATCTGACTAGGGGGCTGGGACTGGGGTGCATACGCATACCTGTGCCAATGCCACATGGGCCATGGACTAGGGTGGTGCTGGTGCTGCTGCTGCTGCTGGTGGCGTTGGCGGTGACGGTGGTTGAAAGATAGCCGTCATTGCTGTTGACTCATACGCAAATTTTTACTCATATGCGCCAGCCTGTTCTGGCCGGAGGCAGCTATGTTTCACTCCCATTGTTGTTGTTAATGGTTTGATGGGTTTAAAGTCGTGCGGAGGGTGCGTCAATGTATCGCCTGCCCCGCAGCTGCCCCGCTCCGCCAGTTTGCAGATACTCGCACACTCGTATGCTCATAAACTCGTATATTTTGCATATGGACGCACGCCTGGGCGGGCATTGGATGGCTGAAAGAGCCGCCCAACCACTTGACTGTATCTTATAGCTTTAATAACTTTAGTGCTGCTACGTGCCATTGATCCTTGACGTGCGTGTGTGATGCTGCATAGGTACAGGTACACCTATAGGTGTGTGTATGTATGTGTGAATATGGAGGAGAAGCGAGTGAGCTGGCAACATTTGTCACGCTGCAGGCGAATCTCTAGCATGAAGAAAATGTGATAAGAATCTTGAGATTGTAGATTGTAGCTTTAAGCTCAAACTAATTGCAAGCTAATTCGCACATGAGTCAAAGAACTAGTTTCATAAATATTTATATATAATACAACTCTAACCAATTTTTAAGCTTTAATAGTTATAGAAAACATTCTGTTTCAAGGCCTCCACAGCTTTTTAATGGCAGCTTTGAAGAGTGAACTAGTTCAAGTGGAGTTTTCAAAAGCGATCAAATTTTTTGGATCGTTGAGAAATCAAGAATTTAACTTTTTATGTGCGATCGAGAACTAGATCAAATGATAGTTTCATAAATCACGATTTCTTATGTAGAGTTTCTGTTCATTTATGCATAATAGCTTAATTTTCTTTTTTTTTCTAGATCAATTTCCTTGTTTCTGCTTCTGCGCCTATTTTCGCCGCATTCGCAAAATTCGCTGCGATATTTATATTCCTCAACCAATTCGCCGCGCAATTGCTGCGCCTAGTTTGGCAATTTTTGTATTCGCCTTTGTGGTTGTTGGTTGAGCTTGTTGTTGCTTTATCGCTTCTTTTATTTGCCGCACTTTTGATGGGCCATTCGTACGCCCACTTCTTTGGCATCTTTTGTTGTTGTTGTTGTTTCGTTTTTTTTTTTGTCTCTTCTTTTTCTTTTATGAATAAATTTCATTTTCAGCTCTACGCTTATTGTTCATTTCTTTTGCATTTTGTATTTGGCGTTGCTTTTCTTTTTGCTTATTTATTTACGAGCATATGTGTGTGTGTGTGTGTGTGTGTGTGTGTGTGTGTGTGTGTGCCTGCGTTATTAATCTTCGTGGGAGTTATAGCTATTTTCTCGTTGCTTTCGGAATTATTTGTAATTTTTTTGTTGTCAGCAGGAAGCCAGAGCAATTGGAGCCACACTCCACCCGGCGGTCCTCCCCCCCACCGCAATGATTTGCGTTCATTTGTGTATGAAATTAAAATCACACCCATGAGATGCATTCGCTTCTGGGAGCGGGAGCGGGAGCGGGGGCGAGGCCAGGGCCGGAGCCGAACCTGCATTTAGCTGCTGATGAATACATAGTACAAATGTATATATACACTTTATTTTTTTCATCATATTTTATTTGGGTTTTTCTTTCTGCTGCTTCCCTGAAATGGTCACCCTGTGGGCAATGGAATTCCGCGTTCGCGTCCATCGCAACTGTAAATTGAGTTGTTGCCCTTTCGCCGAAGCGGACGACGCTCGCCAAACTTTGGCCGCCGCCTAATTCATTCATGAAAACCGTTTGAACAGCAGCAGCAGCAACACCTCCTCCTGCACCACATCAACTTGTGCTGCGTCTGCTTCTGCTTCTTCTTCTTCTTCTGCTTCAACTGCTGCTTAGCATACAATTGCCACATTAACTTGCCAGCCCCCAAAGATAAATCGCGCAGCTAGCTGCAAAAATGTTGTTGCTGTTGCTGTTGCTGCTGCTGTTGTTGTTGTTGTTGTTGCAACTATTTCGCACTAAAGCCCGCAGCGCAACACACACCAAATCGAGACAAGTTTGGAGGAAATGCTTTTTTGCAAAGTGCATTTGAGGCCCCGAGCCACAGCAACAACAAGAAACCACAGACGAACTTCAGATATCCTAGCTAAACGAAAATAAAAATTTAAACAGAAATCTCATAGGAAATGCAAAAAAGAGATATCTACAACAATTATCATAAGTGAAAAAATTATAAAAAAAAAAACATATAAATTTCGATATTCTTAAAAAATATTCTATTCTAATAACTTTGTAATAAAAATAACTGATTTTTTATGATAACAAAGATCACAATAGTATACTTAATATTATACTTTATTAACTGATTTTTGTTACTTGTTTGTATTGATTGTCATCAATTTGACTTTATTACAGATTCGCCCGGTATTGAGAGTGTAAAGTAGTGTATCCGGCAGTGGTAACAGCAACACAAATGGCAACAACAATAACAACAATAGGCATGCAGCAGTAGAAGCATTTTTAATGTGTTTGCGCTTTAGCCAAAAGTTGGCGTTGGGCCCATTTTTCTTGGGCTTGTTAGATGCGGCTGCTCTCAAGATTCGAAATACTTTGCCAAAAGGTTCGCCGGGCAGCCAAGTGCAAGAGCAGACACAACAGACAACAAGTTGTTGTAGTTGCAGTTGTTGTTGTTGTTTATGATACGTCAGTTGTTGCAGTTGTTTGAAGAAGTTGTAAGAAATAGGCTTGCCAGCAACGATGCTGAAGTGCAGCAGGCTGCGGGCGGTTGGCTGGTTGGCTGGTTGGAGACGCCAAAACCACCACCACCACCACCACCACCAGACAAATGAGCAGCCACCGCACTGAGCCAACGCACAGTGGTGCCAAATCGCACGAACCGGCCAAAATTAAGCAACTGAGCAGAGTGCCGGCAGCAAATGGGACTGTGGACAGGGTCGGGCCCAAAATGAAGTAGTTAAAAATGCGCTAAAAAGTCGTAGCATCTATTACCCGAAAATGCATTGACTCTGGCCAGTTGTTGCTCGGCTCAAAGTTGGCACATGCAAATGCAGGAAGTTGCCGTGGCACCATTGCACCGTTGCACCAGACCCAGGCCCAGGCCCAGGCCCACTGAACCAAGCGCTTGATGAATTAGACACAGCCTCGTGGCCAATGGACAACACGAACAACGGCTAGAGGCAACGAAAACGGGCAACAAGCTCATTTTTCGCATGCGGCGAGTGAGAGACAATTCATTTATTAAACTGCACTTAACATCAACACCACATCATCATTAATATTATTGTGTGTACGTGGCGCGACCGTGGACACATCCAACACGACCTCTCAACGCTTGAGAAATTTACCGGCAGAGTCTTTGACAGGCGCTTTTACAACATTAACCATCGTTAACCACCAGTGTTGCCAAGCAGCGATTAATCGATTGAAATTATAAATATGCAGTTATAAATTTTTTTAAATTTTAATAATGCATATATACTTTGTAGCATTTGCAAATACTTTTAATTGAAAATTTTGGTATATATTCCAAATTTCTAGTCTCTACCCCCTTGGCAAATATTCAAGTTTAACAGAAGGAAAACTTTACAGTAACAATGGCAACCTACATTTAGTGCTATCGATTTTATAAAGTGACAGTTTTAACCTGTTGTGAATTAAAAACAAACATTTGTTTAGCATATTCATATGTTTACAGTATCCATTAGAACACATATTTTTTGGACATGCTTGCCTATATGTACATATGCGAATTTATAAAGAAAAGGATATATCGAAGTAAAGTAGATAATTCCAGTTTATGTGTGCCAGTGAAGTTTTGATGGTTCGGGATCAATGATTAAACTTTGGTTTTTAGCAACTCGAAAACGAGAAGCAAAGTCAAAGCCAAAGCCACCGTAAAGCCAATGCCAAAGCCAAATCCAAATCCAGAGCCAATTCCCGCGCGCCGAATGTCAAGAACTCATGTTCAAATGTCAAACTGAACCGACAAACCGTTAATTAGCAAATCAAAGATATGCCACGCCACAGTCAGAGCTGGGGCTGGGGCTGCGGCTGGGGCTGGAGCTGGAGCTGGAGCTGTGGCCACAACCACTGACAGCGCACAGAAATCCGACAGTTGCGCACATTCGAAAAAGATCAATGAGAATTGTGAGAGAAGCTGAAGAAATACAGCAGACGGCGAGCAATTAAAAGCCGCAAGAGGCGCAAGCGGCTGGCGGAGGCAGCGGGCCAAAAGCAAAAAACGTTTAAAGCGCCCAAAGCACGTCAAGTTGTCAGTGCGGATGGATGTGGATGCACTGGAGGATGGCGATGAGAATGGCAGCGTCAGGGCAAACATATCCACCAGGAACATGCAAAGAATCCCCCAAAGATCCTCAGATCCACAGGTCCACAGATCCACGTAGCAGCCAAGATGCGTACATGAACACACACCGCAGCTCAATTCAGTCGTAGTCAATCATAAATTGCCGCCGCCTGGCTCCACCAGAGAGACTACGCTGAGTATGCCTGGACAACGAATGTATCTTCTAATTCTGCGCATCTCTAAGCGCTTCTAACGCGCAGGCGCAGCTGTCGGATTTGCATTACCGCGTCGACTTGCCTTGAGATTATGTGAAATTGATCAATTTCAACGCTCTGTGATCCATTCTGGCTTTAACACTGCCTCTGAGACTCTGGCTCTGTCTCTGGAAGTCTCAGGTTTTGGTTCTGGTTTCGGTCCCGACGATCATCTCTCAGTGCCAGGCAGAGCATTTAATGTAAAATGTCAATCAAAAATTGCATTTACACAAATAAAAGGAAAACACGTTGAGAATTTAATTAGAAATGTGGCGATTGTGGCGCTCTTCCCGGCCTGGGAAAATGGAAAATATTTGGCTCAAAGCAAAACTGATTAGTCAATTGAAGCCATGAGAACAACTTCTGCTTCATTTGATGGATAGTAAAGATAAATGCAACGGGAAAATTATCGCTAAAATCGCATTGTACAAAAATTTATTTTATTCCCTTAGGGATTTGTTCAGCATTAAATAATAAAATTGTAAAACAATTAAAATTTCTAATTATACTTAATAAAATTGTCAGTTGCTTGTGGAAAAAAACTTTCATATTTTATATAACAATTCGTAAGTTATGTGGTTTCAAATTTGAAAAAAACTAATGTAGCAGAATGGAGCTAAAAGATACGAGTAATTTTCAAGAACTTGTGAATATGTTTCAAAATTCAAATTATAGGTCAAAAAGTGGAATCAACGACCTCTTAAAGTATAACGATAGTTACTACAGCTTCAGATATCGATTTACCTGATTCATAGATTAGCTTTGGGACAACTATGAGTTTATCACTTCGCTGATCTATATGTTTTTTCTGATTCTACTGACACTATTGAGATGCATCGCATCTTGCACTTTTTATCGTGGCAGACAAAAACTAAGAGTCAAATGCATTGATTTATTTTTTTTCATTTTTAGCACGCATCCTTTCTAGCTGTTAATTCCTAAATACGAAAGTTGATCATAACAGAATTACCTTTAAATGTTATGATCGGCCGCAAAAGACAGAAGAGCATACATATAATTAGAATTATTTACAATCCCATATTTTGATCCAATTGCTACACTTACATAATGAAAGCGATTTTAAAAATTTTAAAAAAATGTTGTTCTTCTTTGGGTAGCAGCTGAAAGAGAGAAAAACAAAGTTAAGTTGCATGTAAAATATATAAAATATATGTATGTAAATATATATTTATGAATGTATCTGTGTATGTAGTGGCAGCAAACGTTATATAAAGACATAACTCAAATCCTAATGATTATAAATATGTTGGCTTGTGTGTTGACATGTGTGTTATTAAAGTTTTAGCTCTATTCGCTGGAAAGTGTAAAACAAGGTAACAGCCGAACACCAAAACGCTCAGCAACGGTGAGAAAATGCTCGGACCATCAAATTATGGCGTTGTCCAAGTTTAGTTGAAGTTGAAGTTTAAGTTGTATTTTGTAGTTGTTGTCGTTGTCGTTGTCGTTGTGGTTGTTGTTGATGTTGATGTTATTGTTAATTGTTGTTGTGTTCGCTTTTTATAGCACTTCCAATTTAGGGGGAACTGCAGCCAGCTCCAAATTAGAAATTCAGGTCCAGGCAGCGTCGGTCAACTTCAAACGAACCGATTGACAACCACACAAAATTCAAAGAGCGCAATTTTGTGTATTAATTTGTCAACCGATTTGACAATGCGAAAAATAAATGAAAATAAAAAGCAAAACAAAAGATAAAATGAAAATGAAAACCGAACAGGGAGGTAACGAATTTCAAATACACTCAAAATAAAATCCAACACAGGGAAGCTTTAAAAGCAAATTTTTTTCTTTAATATTAAAAAGCACACAAAATGTGTTGTGGGATAACTTTCTAAATATGAGATAAGTATTTTCCAATTCTAGGCAATTCATATTTATTTGTGAGTTATTTTAAATTTATGGCAATTCTGTTAAATTTAGTGTATTAACTATTCGAGTTTGATAAAAAGAAAAACGAGAGTTTAGCTGTTGAAGCAACTTTATCGACTTTATAAATTTATGCTTTGCTTAAAATAGCTTGAAGGCTATAATCGAATAACAACACATAACTAATAACAAAATCCTTCCTTTTTTGTATTCCTAAAATGTATTATATATAAAATAGTTATATTTAAATTTAAAGTGTTCAATTTAAACATTTTTATACACATGAAATCGTATAAGTATTATTATTCCTAATTTTATTAAGATACATCGCAAATCAGAGAAATAATCAGGGTTCGAACCAAAGTTTTAAGTTTTAGATCGATAACTTTTACCGTTTACCTATAATCGATTAAAATCTGCAACAACCTAAAATTTTATAAGATTATTTATTATTGCTTTGGGAGTTGGAGACACCAGGACAGGTTCATATATCAGTGAAGAGACACAGAAGGTTTTAAAGAAAGCGTGTGGTAAAAATAGAAAAATTTCACAACAGCAAGTATACTTAACATATCATAAGTATATATCAGCTATATTAGCTGGAAGATCACCCTTATTCAGCAGTCTCTATGCTCTTTCTATCATTTATGCAAGTCCCATGACAGAGACAGCTGTAAAGCTCGAGTGAAAAACGTTGGCCCAAAGCTAACAACTTGTTGCTGCATCAATGGGGCCCCAGCTAATTTAGTTATGAGCACTCGTACGCACTAAAATGCACAATCATGTATAAGTATACATATATATTCATATATATGTATCTATAACATTATTTTTTAATATGCTTCATTTCTTTGAATTTCATAATTACACGGCTTTGCACGGGAAAATAAAAATTGTGGCGCCCCCCGCGGGCCTCCCCCCCCCCCCCCCCCCGCCCGTTGGCCTGCTGAGATAACTGTGTTTTTGTCGCCATTCTCAGTTTTTTCTTGAATGAAGTGGCAACTGGGCAAGTTGGAAACTTGGCAACTGGTTGAGTGCCTGTTGACTGGTTTTGGGCTTTTTAGCGCTTGGCTTAATTAATTACGAGTATTGTTGTATAATTTGTAGTTGTTCGGGCATAATTCACAAGAAGCTCATGAATGGCTCGCTTTACACATTTCCGGTACAGTTGCGCACAAAAGTCACAGCCAATGGGCCGTGGCCCGCCCAGTCAGCTAAAAGCCAAAAGAAGCAAGAAAAAAACAGAGAAAAAACTACAACAAGAAATAAAAAAGGGCGTTGTGGGCAATGTCAATCAATTGGTTGGCTGCTTGGCCGCTGGTTGCTTGGCTGGTTGGTTGCGCGGACCTGTGGCCCAAGCAAAAATGGCAGCTGACTGACAGACAGATCGAAAACGCTGCCACAGCAGCAGCAGCAGCAACAACAACAACTGAAATTGTGCCGGGGACTGGTCGAGACTTGGACTTGACAGGCGGTGGCATGGCACGGCCACGACTTGCAGCCAGCCAAATCGATCGAACTGCCTTCATTAAACGGCCAAGACACTGGCGCTCTCTCGCTCTCGCCCATTGGCTCTGTCTCTGTCTGGCTTTAATAACTCCTTTCCTGCCGCCGATTTGCAGCCGCCACAAGTTCCAAATCGAGATCACGGCTGCTGCTGCTGCTTCGATCAGGCAGCAACCGAATGGACGAGCTCCACTAATTTCCATGTTGGCCACAATTTGACTTCTGTTCGCAGCGGCTGCTGTTGTTGTTGGCCACATTTTGCAAATTTGCGCTCCGTGATTGCGGCCTCAACCTGAGCTCTGTGCATCAGCCCGGCCCCAGCTTCAGCATCAGCATCAGCTTCATCTTCGACTGGCACGCAATTTGCGCTAAATAAAAATACAAAATACAAAGTACAAAAACAAAAGCTGAAAGAGAAGAGCACAGAGCAGAGCAGGAGAAGGAGAAGGAAAAAAAATAAGCAGCAGATTCGACCAAGACACATCTGCAACAAATTGGAAGCCAATAATCAAATGTCAGTCAGTCAGTGAGTTCTGCTCGCGCTCGCAGTGTGTCAGCTCGCCTCAAAGTCATTCGCGATCCGGCCACGTAGTAAATCAGTTTTACCCCCAGTGCCTCATTATTCAAACTTGGCTCACAAGCCATAGCCATAGCCCCTCCCCTGCCCCACCCTCGCTCGGCAGTCTCTGCTGGCTGCTGTCTGTCTGACTCTTAGCAATCTCTGTCTTATTTTTCTGAGGCTTTTTTTTTTAATTCTTGTGGCGTGTCCGATCTGCATGTCTATTCATTTAAAAGTTTTCGATTTTGATTTCATTTCATTTTGGCATTTGGCATTTCGCCTTCACGCTTTGCTGCTTCTTGACTGCTGCTGCTGCTGCTGAAGGGGAGGGTAAGGGATATGGAGGCGGGGTTAGATGGGTAGATATAAGTGGAATTGGCTTGGTTTGGTTTAGCTCTTAATTGTGCTTCATGTCGATCGCTTCAGCATTCTTAGTATCGAAATAATTAAACGCTTCCCGCAGAATTCCATTCAATTCGAAATGAACGGAAAGCTGAGCACAGAAGTATTTGCAATTTGTTAACTTGCAAATTTTCACAACTTTGCTCGGGTGTTAGTTAAGTATTATTTCTTTGATTTAAAAATTATTTAAAAATCAATTTAAAAAGTTTTTTTCTTGATTATGATTATCTCTGTTGGAGCCAAAAGAAAGGAGCTCCAAAATATTTTTTGTAACTTAAATAACACTAATTTGGTTTGCCGCGATATTTGCAGATATTTTCATAAGTTTAATTAAATTATACGACCATATAAGCCTATGAACAAAATATAGAATATTAAAGGTTACAATTCATTATTTTCTTTTAAGTATTTTTCCCAAAATGAAAATTATTTAATTATTGGTTTTATATCATATTAGCGTCAACCGAACTAGGAAGTTTCCTTCAATTCGTGCACTCATGAAAACGTTTATTGTCTGATCTTAATTATAAGCCAAAATGTGTTCGCTTTATAAAAAAAAAAACAAACTGAAGCAACAACATTATATTGCTGATCAATACAAAGCACAAGTGTTGTTATATATTATTTGCCGTAATAAATTCCGTGCCATTGGCGTTGCCAGCATTTTTGATTGGTTCCACATTACGCGCGCTTCGCGAATAATTAACAATAAAAAATTTCAAACACATTTTGACACAATTTTAATAGTCAATAAAAGTTGGAGGGGAGCGTTAAATGAAGAGGAGCGCCGTCAAAAGTGCCCCCAAACAAAAACAACAACGACAGCAGCAACAACAGCAACAACAACAACAAACGCGACAACAATGAACAAAGTTGTTGTTGTTATTGTCGCTGTTAATGTGGCCATTGTTCGAGTTTTTTTGTGGCCTGTCATTTCGATTGTTGTTGCTTTTCTTGTTGTTGACAAATCGATAAACAGCTCAATTAGCATTTTTGATCTTAAAACGCTTCAAGTGCTGCGCCGCCCAACCCAGCTCAGGTCCGCCTCACCCTTCCCCCTTGCTGGGCAAATGTAAATGGTAATCATAAATCAAAGCATAAAAAATCCAGTTCGATAATAAATTTGTATGCTCGGCTCGTAACGCCGCACAATTATGCAAAATGAGCTGTCAAACTTGGCAATTGACAGTTACAAGTTCGAAAATGGAAATTAAAAAGTTTACAACTTGGCTACAACTGTGAGTGTGTCTCAAATCTTTGGATAGAAATTGCTCAACGACTCAAACGGTGGGGAGGGGAAAGAGTCGCACGCTTGTCAGACTGAGATGAATGCACAGTGAGGCAAGTGGACAGCGCTGGCTGTAAAATCGACCACATATGATATATATCTAATTCTTCTTAGACCTCTTCTTTCTTTCTCTCGCAATGCTCTTTATCTCTCTTTACCTCTCTCCTTTAACTACATTACATTTTACAAATGGGCAGCACTGTATTTTTGTTTCGCGCACTTTCGCTTTCTATTATTAATTCAGCGTAAAGGTCTGATCCTTTTTATGTAAGTTTTTTTTTTCTGATAGTTCTCAACATTGAAACATACATATCAAAATAAATGTTTTGACTATATGGCGACTATGTAAAATCATTAAAATGTTGTATTTGCTCTATCGTTGGCTGTAAATGAGTGTCTATTAAAGTGGGTCAATCGCTGTGGTGGGCTACGAACCGTCGTCATCTATTTGCTCCTTCTCACTCATCTCCATTTTGGCTGCCGCATCGCCAGCAGACGCATTTTCGACGTTGCCCTCCATGCACTTTTGGTAGCTTTCCAGGCTGAGAGTCTGAAGGCCCTGGAGAGCCGCCACGGCGGTTGTGGCCGGATTCAGACAAGCCAGGAACTCCTCGATGGTGTCAAAACGCATTCCAGAGCGCCGAGAGTTGTTCTCCTGCTCAAACTCCGAGTTGTCCTCCTCCGAGCTGCTCGAGCTGAGATACTGTTTGGACGGACGGTCGCGGTAAGTTGGCTTATTTGGATTTAGGTCCATTATTCAAAAATATTCGTTATTTTTTTTATATTTTTATTTGATTTTATACAATTGCCATTTTCTGACAGACTACGTCTGGATATGCCAGGACAAATCATTCAAGACAACAAATTTGACATTTGGAAAAGGGCCATCTGTGTTTTTCCAATTTTGACATCTATATCATATCGATATATGTGTCTGAATTAACAGCACTAATTGTCATATTCCGATAGAGACTCTTCACTACATACAGGGTATAAATATAGTATGACATTGGCAGAGTCAAAGAGTTATTTCAATAATTCAATCACGTGTTATCGAATAATTGAATAAGTCATCGTGTCGAGCGACACAAATTTAATTTCAATACGCAGAACGTTTAACGTTTAACGAACGGGCGACAGCGTCAAAGACATTGCCGATTGAAGCAGGAGGCATTAACCGAGCGGACCGGGTTCCGGGGCCGCGGGTCGGGGGCCAGGGGCCGATGCGTAGACGGAACCGCTGGGGCAGGCAGGCAGGCAGGCCGGCAACGTGAGTGATTGTCGCAAAAGCTCAAAGGCAACGACTACAACTCTTCGAATTGTACTGATTTTTATTTATTTTATGTTTGAACCAAGACGCTTATGGAATTTCAATTTGAAACGCGACTGCGCCCCGTACTCAGGGGGGGTTCCCCTCACTGCCACAGAGCACCAGATATAGCCCAGATATTCGTTTAGCCACAGCCAAATCGCCAATTGGTGTGGGAAAAAAGATTTCGTTTTTTCGACATACGAATCACAAATGGTAGCAGGCGTGGCAAATTTCCATTTGCATGTCCAACTCTTGGCGATCTCAATCGAATTTTAAATGTTGCCCGCATTAAGGGCTACCTTGAACTTCAAATCCTCAGCCATTTACCATCGGGCGGTCTTGACATTGCTGGTCTCTTGTTTTTTAACCAAAAAAACATATAGAAACACATTTCATAAAATCATAACACTTGTAAGAATAAGAAACAAATGTGCAACGAAAACTATGCTTTAAACACATTTTTCACAATCACGATTGTGGTCCCATATTTAATAAATAGATTTTTTAAAGTCAAATTTTTTATTTTTAAAATTCGACAAAAGCTGGCAAAAACAGGCTTTTAGGGAACTTTTCTAAATACATTTTCAAATTTATTTGTAGCAAGTCAAGCTAAGGCGGTATACCTCGTTGCAAAATATATAAAAATTTATAGAATATGTAAATTTAAGAATTTTGTATATTTAAAACACACAACAAAGTAAATAAATAAATTAAAAGAAACAAGTGTTCGCCGGAAATATCAGGCAAACACCGGTGGGAACAGCACGTAAAGTGGGTCGATAACTGACCTACAGGACGTCGAGGCATGCAACCAGTCCGCCAAGCCAGTCAATCGGCCAATCAGCCAATCAGGCAATCAACCAATCAACCAACCAAGCAGTTCGTCAAGCACTCAGGTTTGTGGGATTCGATAGATTTTTGACATACTCGAATTTTCGATCGGCTCATTGAACTTGAAATCGCATCGAGTGGACTCGAGAAGGATTTTCTCATTCACACGCTGCTGTCCGTGGGAGAAAAATGTGTGAGTTTTGCTGTTGTTGTTGTTGTTATTGTTGCAGTTGTTTTTGTTTGAATGTTTTGTGGCTTTTTGGGGGCCAAATTTTGCGCTGATTGGGCTCCGACGTTGGCCAGAACTTAAACAAATCAATACGAAAACGATGCAAATGGCAAAAGGCATGTCAACAATGCTGGCGAGTAATTGGCAGAGTGCTGAGGAGCGGCCTTAACGGAGGCAGTCAGGCTGGGGAGGTAAGGAGTAGGAGCTGCAGGAGCAGAGCACTTGTGCCGCGGCTGATGAAGCTCACTGTGATGTTGATGATTGCATTTTGTGTGTGTGCGAGTGTGTGTGTGCGAGTGTGTGTGTGTGTGTGATTGCGATCGCCTTCTCAGTTGCCGCCAAAGTGCAGCTAAACATCTGGAGCAGAAGCAATGGCAAATCGCCGCCCAACTGTCCGACTGTCCGACTGTCCCAAGCAGGTGATCAGTGATCTTTGCCGACGCGCCCAACGCTCAATTGTGCTCAACGAGAGACTCGCAGGGAGCAGGCGACCGGGCAGGGCAGGGCCGAAGCAGAAGTTGGCTTTGATCTGTCACCGCTGACCGCTTACCGCTTACCAATCGAATCACGGCTGGCGCGCGAGCACCACCAGATAAAATTATTGAAATTACATTGGCAAGACGCCGCAACGTCGATCAGCAGCAACAGCTGCGCGGTTGCAGCGATCTCTTTGAGCTTACGCGACACGATCGCCAACACTTTGGTTGAAAGAAAGATCCGGATCCGCCTAAGGCCGCTAACCGCTAACCGCTAACCGCTCACCGCTGAGCCGCCGGCAATAATTATCGCTTTTAGTTTCAACTTGGCCTGTCAATGTAATTCCAAAAATGTCGTCAGTGTCGCGTTGTACTTGTGTAGTAGCTCATCAGGGCCTGGACCTGGCTCCAGGCACCCAGACTGAAGGAGTCCCAACTCTTGATCGGTACTGTGATTCGATTTCATACCTTCGCATTCGCATTCGCCTTCGCTTCAGTCGTTTTCTTTGCTGTGCTCCTCACTCGCTTTTAAAATGTAATCATCATTAAAATATTTATGGGCAATGTCTCGCTCTAACCAACACCAATACGAACACGAACAGCAACACCAATGCCCAGGCTTGGGTCATCGCAATCCCGTCAGTTAGTTGGGACTAAACTGTGGACGGCTTGTAATGACCATACATAGCAATTGGTTCTCACGTTCGAGAAGAAGCGCTGCCAATTTGGCGTCATCGTTGTCACAGTCGGCCGACTTGCAGTTGGGTGTTGGGAGTCGGATTCGGAATCGGGAATCACAGTCAGCATTGGAGTTTTCATTGTCACCTGTACGCGCTACGAATTTCTAGCCTGAGCACCGATCATTGACCACAAATCAAGCAAGCAAATTAAGAATGTGCCAAGAGAGGATTCCACTAAATTAATCTAAAGACCAGGAAAAAAAAGATGAACTAGACAAAAAAAAAAACACACACACTATAAATTCTGACACCAATTTGGCAACTGACAAAGAGCAAAACATGTGTCCAGCTTGTTAAGCGTCAGAAAAAGCTTTAAGTAACTCCTTTGAATTAAATACGTTGCAAGCTTACAGTTGTAATAAGCTTTGAAAGCACATTAAAATATTCAGCGAAATAGATCAATTATATAAAATAAAGACAGACAATTAAAATCTCGATTTTTTAAATAACTAAAAAAAAAAAAAAAAAATGAATTAGACTTATTAAAATTGTTGTTAAAGTAAAAAAATACCCCAATAGTGAAATCCGAAGGGATGTCGATATTTTACATCAAATTGATATTTTTATAACTAAAATTGTAAAACATAAGGTAACAACGAAGTTTTGATTTGAGAAGATATTAGAAGAAATAATCAACATAAAATTTCCTGAAAACTTTCATCTTCGGCACCGCTACAAAAACCCCTTTTTCTTGTTTACTCCGTCAACGATATATAAAGACTTTATTATGTGATTTGAAGTGCAATATATATAAATTAAAAAAAAATAATAATAATTTTAAAAGAACTTAAATTTAGCAGAAAATACTTTATAAAAGACCACATTTAATCATCAGTATAGCTCGATGTATTTTACATTTAATCTAATCGAAACATATCGTTCTAGCTACCCTCCATCTCCATCTCACAGCAATTTAAGCCAACTTTAACCTGCCTTCCCCACCCCCTCCGTTTAGCCATTGCGACCACCCCAGATGGCTTCTTACACCCGCTGCTGCTGTTGTTGGTAACTTTCAGGCCGCGTCCAAATAACGACGCTTCGATTTGTCTGTCCGTCGAGGCGTTTCACTGTCATTGCCATTGGCATTGGCTTGGGGTCTGTCTGGCGGGTCTGCATCGAAGTCGTCGTTTGCCTGACTGACTGACTGACTTGTCATGTGTGGCATATGTAGCCTTAAATGTTGCTGTTGTTGCGGCTGTGGCAGCTGTTGTCGTTTATCAATTATGACAAATCTTTGCGCATGCGTGGCCAGCGTCGTCAGTGGCAGCGTCGCAGCTATTTTTATAAACTTTTGTAAAAGTGTTTGCCCTGCCTTCCTCTCCCACTCTCCTCTCCGCCTGCTTACCCCTTATTCGTGTTTCATTTTAATTTGTAATTATTTCTTGAGCGGTTTTTGCTCGTCTTCTTGCCGACTTCTACTGCTGCTGCTGCTTCTTCTTCTTCTTCTTCTTCTACTCAAACTACTACTACTACTACTGCTTCTTCTTCTTACACATTATGTTCATTATCATCTTGTATAATTTCAAACGATTCCATACTTATTGTTGTTCCTATTGTTGCTGTTGCTGCTTCGAACTTCATTTGCGCTTCGGTTCGGTGACAAATAAATTAAGTAGCTGAGCAAAAAGTTGCCTGGCGGCTTTGGCCATTATTACAACAACAACAGCAACAACAACTATAACAACTAGCTGCAATTAAGAGAAGTTGTCGTTGTCGTTCCACTGAAGTTGTCATTGTGGATGGGGGTCTGTGCAAGTTGCTCGGCTCGTAACAACGCCCCTTTTTAAGATTTATTAAATGTTCGGTGATTGGAAGCAGTCAACGACGACCGAGCCCCAGCTCGCGGCAATTACTCATAATGGCGGCCAATGTAAGTACATGCGATTTTCAGCTCAACTCGACCTGATGGCCATACTGCACATAACCGGAGTATCATTGAAGCATTCGCTGAAGTATTCAAATATCTTATGAAAAGGGCATTTTTCTTACCAAAAAAATAAAAAAAATTGGTGTAAACATAGCATTTATTTTTTTTGTATATTGGGTACTTTTATAATTATTTAAAAAATAAATTAATAAATGAATACCTTGAGAAAAAAAATGGATGTATTGTTCAAAATAAGTATGTTGCTGACCCCAAAAATATTGATATATAATATCATTAAACAATAAGTTAAATTAAAGCTTCGCAAAAAAACAAAAACATATTTATTTAATTTCTTAGAAAAATTTTACCGTTCACCAAAAATTGATAATATAGAATTATTTATTATTCATCATACACATGTAATAAATACAAAATAAGTGAGATTGGTCTAGTCGGGAACGCCCGACTAGGAGATACCCTGAACCCAGAATTTACCGCATACACACATACTCTCGGAACTTGATGATTAATAAGATGCCTCAAAATAAAAAAAAAAAAAAACATTTTTGAATTAACGAATATCAACGAAAAATAAATATTCCGCACCGAGCTCGAACCTCCGACTCTTCGGCCAAAATTGATTATGTGTTTGATTAACTTTTATAATTTTGAAAAATGTTTGGGATTTATTAAGAAAACTATAATTACAATTATAATTGACATTTTTTTAGATTATAAAACTTTTAAATAAGTTTTTATCATTTTATAAATAATCGATGATTTTAGAAAAAGGTTAAACTTATTTTCACTCCTTCATATGTTGTTGAACATAATCTTGCAACAAACATGTAATTGAGACTGACCTGTTAGGCGGCTGCTCTAGCAGAACATTTAACAGATTTCGGCGCTTATCACCCAATCCGCAGATATCCACACCGAAAACCACCAACCACACTCGGCCAGAAGCTGCCCACACTCGGCCAGACAGCAGGGCCACTCAATCAGCAGTTGCTCTGCCAACTTGAAGCCAAATCAGCTGCTACTGTGCGGAGCCACCGCGCGGCTGTGGTAAGTGGTCAATGGTGGAGCGGCTAGCAGTGTGGTTCTGGTGGTGGTGGTGGTTGTGTTGCTGATGCTGCTGCTGTTGCTGCTTCAATGGCTTCAAGCTGCATCAGTCGCCGCTCGAGTCGTTTATTAATTTGGCATATGACAAATTATGCGTTGGCCAGCAATTAGAACTGAAATCAACAGACAACTGTGGGGCTTCTGCCACTGACTGTCGTCTTGACCAAGAACTGGCTGTGGCCAGGCCCTGGGCCTGTGCATTTAGCGCTGATTTAACAAAATTTTCTGCAAGACACGTACAAAAGCTTCGATCTGCAGGCGAGGACAGGGCCCAACCTGATGGCGAAAGGGGCAGGGGCAGGGGCAGGGGCAAGAGAAGGACGAGGTGCGTCAACAGACGACAAGTGGCACTTTGGCGCATTAAGAAAATCTGTACAAGTGTCACTTTGGCAGGGCAGCACAGCACAGCAAGTCACAGATAATCTGAGGAAGTTGGATTTGGAGTTGGAGTCGCAGTTGGGTAGAATTATAACGCCAACGTTGACCAACGGCAGGCGAATGCAATTTCACTGCACAACGAGGATTATAAATTTGAGGCTGTTGCCCCCCCTCACCAGCCCCGGTTGTGGCTATGGCCAGGTTTAATCACTTTTCATTTAACCAACAGCAGCGATTGCAGCCAGCAACAAAAAAAAATTATTTATTTATATATTTTTTTATATATATATATATATAATACATATGTGTGTGTGTATTGGAAATTTGTCCAGTCATCGGCATTATTTAATGAGTTGCCAACAGGTTGCCGCCGGCCCAGACGAAACCAACCAGAAAATCAGCAGCCGCAGCCGCAGTCCGTCCTGCTTCAGTTTCAACTGCAACTTGCTGAGTCAGCGCCGCAAACAGAAGCCAACAGGCGCAGTCGGCGCATCAGTCAGAGTCCGTCGGTCCATGTCCATGTCCATGTCCATGGCCATGGCCAGGTCCAGCTTCAGCTCCAGGGCCAGGCCAACCTACGCCTGCTGCTTCCTTGTGAGCCTGCGCCTGCCAGAAGTGTCATGTAAATGCAACTTGTTGGGCGCTGCCATCGCCACCGTCGACGTCAACATCGACGTCGACGTCGACGACGCTGCACTTGGGATTGCCGCTGCCGCTGCCGCATCGCAACGTGTAATGTCAATTTGACAGACAAACTGTCGACCGTTTGAAGCATATTCAGCTACTGTCTACTGTTGCCCATCCACCGATTATGATTTGTTTGATTGTGCTCCCCTACAGGCCAACAAGAACGGCATATCAGTTGCGCGGAATTGGACAAAAAGCTTTATTGTATTTAAAGCCAAGTTTTCTAAAGCAGTCAGAAAACAGTTAACTACTTCTTTTTGTTTTTAGTTAAACTTTGATAAAGTCAAAGGGTTTTCATAATTGTCAATCTGTTAAAATCTGACAAAATCGAATAACATAGTAGTTAATTATAATCTAGGCGTATTATATAAAGTATTTATCAAGTTGTGTACCAAATAAAAAATAATAAATAAAGTATTTAATTCTTGTTGTTATTAATGTTTATTGTCTAGCAAAGCTTTGTTGATCATCTAAAAAAATCCAAGGTAAGCTTTTAAAAGCTTCAACAGTTGTCAGCATTTTAGACAGTCTCGTAGCGCCACAAGCTGTTATTGCCACAGCGAATGGAAGCTGCAAGCTGGAGGCTGCCTGGCTGGCTGAATCTCGGATCTGGGATCTGGTGTCTGGGTACCGGGTACCGGGTACCTAAGCCACTGGCTGTTTGGCTGGCTGCCACAGCTACTTCAACTTGAGGCGCAGACAAAGTGCTACTTCACATGCTTAGAGGCACGCAGATTACACTTGTATACACCAACTCGGGCCATGCACACGATATAGTACATACTTATAGATACACACATACATATGGATATATTTATATATGTTTATATATCAACATATACACTTATGTGTATGGGCCGCCTGGCGTTGGCATCCACAGCATTCAATAAAGAATTTTTGCGATTTTTATCTTGCGCGCGCCTTGCCGCATCACCCGAATACAAATACGAATACAAATACGATTAAGAATACGAATACGAATACAAATACCCGTTGCCCCTTTGGGCAAGTGATGTTAGTGTACGGCTGCCCCTTTGCTTAATACTCATAATTGATTAAAAAGAAAATTTCCATGGCATTTATGCGTACCACGCCACTCATATACACAATGTCGAGTTGTTGACAGCCCCCAAGAAGTCGAAGAAGGAAGACACAGACCTCAGCTCTGCAGCTCTCAGCTCTCAGCTCTCGGCTCTCGGATCTTAGCTCTCGGGTCTCAGGTCTGTCGCTGTCGTTGTATCTGGAGTTTGTTCTTTGGAAGTAGTTGTCGAAATGTTTTTATTTGTTATCGATTAATCGCTTGAATCAACATCCAGCAGTCAGTTGTACAGTGGCAGTTGTCTGTCTCCCTCTCACGCGCCTCTCCCTGCGCGTATCTGTATCTGCATCTGTATCTGTATCTGTATCTATATTTGTATCTTTTGCATGCCGGCTTCGCTTGCTGGAAATGTTGCTGTGTAATTGTTTTGAAGTTTGCCTCAAAGATTGGTAGCAACAGCAGCAGGCCAACTGCCTGTCAGCCAGACTCTCGACTCTCAACTACCGAGTCTCCTGCCCACCGAGACTCTTAGCCAGCAGCAGTTCTGCATTTAAGTTAACCCGAGATTTGCGCTGCTGTCAAATTCTGATTGATCGATTGTTTGCACACGTTTTTATGAGCTTTCTTCTGCAGCGCATTTATTGAGTATTTTATTAATTTCAACTGATCGATGAGCCATTGCCTGGTGGCAGTTGCCCCTGCTGCCGCTGGGTCCACTCTCTTTATTCATCCACGGACCTGCTACTCCCACCCTACAGTGGGTGGCTGGGTCCCCACATTAACTGGAAAGCGTGTCGAAAGCGGCGGGTACAGAGCGCCAGCTGAATGACTGAACAAGGTCACGCAAATATAAAAAAAAACCGTAAGTCACACCACTAGTTTAATAGTTTACAGAATTTAATTTTTGCCCCGTAAGCCGAAACTTTAAAAGAAACAGTTACCTAAATAGATTTTGGTACATTTACATTTTTCTATTTAAATATTAAAAATATATATATTTTTATATATAATGTATTTTATAAATTTATAATATTAATAAAAGTTTGAAGAAATTAACCCCAGAATCTTTAACGATGTTTTAGCTAAACTATCGAAAGAACCGATTAATTGGTATTTTCACAAGTTAATTTACATAAATAAAATAAGAGTAGTCAAATTTTCAACTTCGAAGTTATTTTTATGCAAAAAGCTGGACAAATTAAAGTTAACGAGATTTTTAAAGAAATTCTGAAGCATAAAAAACTGTCATAAATATCTTTCATCATTTACCTCATACAATAATTCTATCGATAGTTGAGTAGTTTTACTTCAAGCGATAAATAAGACCGAATACTAATTCAAGATATCCAAAATCCCTACAATAATCGAGCTGTTTCTAAAACTTCCTAGCTCCCCTTTCAATGGAATACATTTAAGTTCGCTTAATGATATGTGACTTCCTAACATTTTACAATCACTTTATCAATCGACAACGAGTCTCAGCTTTGAGGTTCGCTCTTCTGCGAACTGATTGATTTTGATTGTGGATCTATTCTACGAAGTTTGGCTACCAGTTGACACCACAGTTTTGTAAGCCGACCCACTTGTCTCACGTGTCGATGGACGCACTGATAACGAATCCCCCAGCACAGTGTGCCACACTGGTTAAAGTTAGTTCGAATTTTAGTTTGGTAGCTCTTTAAAGCTTCCGATGGCAATGGGAATAAACTATTTCTGGGTGGAGTCTCATTTTGGTGTCTGGAGTGCCTCGATTTGGGGCGACAATGTCGCACCCGAAACGCTACAAAAACGCGGAAAAAACGTATTAAATATAAATTTCCTGGTAATAAAACAGGCAGCCTCTTGGCCAAATAAAGAAATAAATCTTTACACCAAAAATGACAACAACAAAAAGTGCCCAAAGGTATGAGAGAGAAGGCTATACAGTTGGCATTAAAGAGATCTTACACCGAGTGACTAACTGCCATCGACAATCGGTTGCTGTTGTTGCTGTTGCTGCTGCTGCAACTGTTGTAGCGCGATTTGTGCCTTTTGCTTTTATTGTTATTTTTGTGTATTTCTTGTATCAGCGTGTAAATCTCGCTCACACACACAGCCCGCCAGATGAAATACTGTGCTGAACTGGGCTCAGTCCGACTCGGCTCCGCTCTCGGTCCGCTCTGAACTCAGCTCGACAGAATTTTTATTGGAAATCTGTACGTAGAAGTAGTCATCATCATCAGCAGCATCATGATTATCATTATCATTATCATTATCATTATCATTATCATTATCATGATTATTATTATCATCAACAGCAGCCGCAGTCAGAGCCGACGCTTGTTCCTTGTGTTTGGTTTTTGGATTTTGATTATTTTATTTATTTTTTTTTTGTTGCTGTTTCTGTTTCAGATGCATATCTCAAAGCGCGTTGGCAATAAAAATATATATGAGCTGTTGATGACTGCATATAAAAATTATTCGAAACAGGCACAAAAGTACAAAGAAAAACGACAACAACAACAACATCAGCAACAACAACAAAAACCCTTGAGTGCTGTGATATACAGATGTATGTCGAGTCTCTGACAACGCCGCATCTCGCTGCAACTCGACGCCCTGCAGCAGCATCTGCAGCAGCAACAGCAGCAGCAGCAACATCGCAGATCCTGACAAGCGCCATGAAACCCAACAGACGTTAGTTGAGTAAATGCTTCCACACACACATAATTTCATAAAATATGATATGAAATCTAACAACATTTTAATTACATATTAAAAGGCAACTCAGATTAAATTAGAATCTAGAATCTATTCAACTTTTTAGCTTTCAAAATATATTAGCCAAAAAGTAACGCTTGCCAATATCTTTATACCCATGATTTTAAAAGAATAAACAGGGTTTCGAAGATTAAATACCCTCGGAGACATATGCAAAATGTGCTGAAAAAAAATATAAAAAGTTATTAAACAATATATAAAATATTATATTATTGCATGCATATTTTAAAAGTTATTTGACTTATAGTTATACGGCTCTTTCGAGAAAACGGACGTATCTTTTTCTTGTTATTTGACTTGTATATATAGTTATACGGCTCTTTCGAGAAAACGGACGTATCTTTTTCTTGTTATTTGACTTGTATAATAATTCTCAACAAGTTGTAGCTTTGAAAGAGTGAATCGGGAGGTTCTTGAAGTAGCTTTGCATTCATTTTTTTTGTCATTGGTTCAATTTTATTAAAACAAGATTATAATTTTTTTTTTTTTTTTTCAAATACCCAAGTCAACTTTCCAAATAAATATCACAGTTATAACATTTTATTAACAATTCGACCCATATTTGTGTTGTGCTAACAAATACAGAGAACCTGCTGGCCACCTTAGTGAATTGTATATTGTCAATTAAAACCCATATAAACGAATACCTTTGGCCAAGCGTTTACGTAAGCCGAATCCAATTCGAGGCAACAGCAACAATGGGAGCCGGGGCTATCAATTGACAGCCTAGTTGAGCACTAGCTCACGCAGTTGTCCACTTGGCAGACCCGGCGGTGGGCGGGGCATGTCGATGCAGAATGCATTTAATTGCTATAATTTTTCAATTGTAACAAAAGACATCAACAAACGGCCGTCCAGACAAAGCAACAAATCACACAAAAGGCAAATGCAAATGCAGATGCGAATGCGAATGCGATTGTGAATGTGAATTGTGAGCTTGTGATTGTGAATGTGCATGCGAATGCAACGAGCCATTTAGTCAGGTAAGTGTGTGTGTGTGTGAGTGTGTGTGTGTGAGTGTGTGTGTGTGAGTGTGTGTGTGTGAGTGTGTGTGTGTGAGAATGTGTAGAGATTTCCTGAAATCAAATCTAGCAAATCAAACCAAAAACCAAACTAAATCAAACCAAACGCAAACCCGAACCCGAACCCGAATCCGAAACCAACCAAAGCCTAAAACTGATGGCTGACTGTGCAGCGACGTCAGCAAAAACTAAACGGCAGCATTTTAAATGCTCTTTAGAGTGCTTTACACGGCGCAGGCTATTACCAGGGTGGGGGGCAGGTTTAGCTATTGGGGCTGGGTCGGACAGGCGCCGGAGCGTGCCATCAATACGGCAAACGACGACAAACGCAAACTTAGAAACGACTCGCGACGGCATTGAACAGCAGTCGCAGTCGAAGTCGCAGTCGCAGTCGAAGTCGAAGCCTTAGCTCAGCATTTAGCTAGCAGAGCAGCAGCAAAGATACAGCTACAGCATAGATACAGATACAGCATTAGCTTTAGTTAAAGATACACATACAACAAGTTAAGAGTGCCCCAGTCGGGTGTATCTGACTAATATATGACCTGTAACCAGCATTGAATATTCACATACAATAATATGTTTTAGAGCAAGAAATATATTTTTTGGCTTTTGCATAAAATTGTACTTAAATATGTTGATCCATTTTATGGGTCCTAGTTTTTAAACTAAAATAACAAAAGTAAATATTACTATAATTAAACTTTATTCAAGAGAAAACAAATTTCACATAAAATGATAGAATAATTTACCTTCTACAGTTCTCTAAAAAATATAATTTTAATGAAACACTTGAAGTCCTCGGCTTCGATTGGGAGGATTGGATGAAGAATATTTAATTATAATCCATCGATACAAATAATATATACCCACAAGTTCAAGTTTACATGCTTGCACAACTTGAGCATACCCTCTTTGGGCATTTCATAATGGGCACAGGGTATAAACGTACTTATAAATGGGTCGGCCTTGCTGCCGTTGCTCAGCCAGCGCTTGGTAGCTGGCATCTGGGTGTACAATTACCTTAACGCATCGACAATTATACGAATGGTTGGCCGCCCCACAGTAAGACAGCGCCAGAGACGGAGACGAGGACGGAGACGGAGACGGGAGGGGGGCCGACGTAGTGGCCAGCCCATCAGGTGCGATATGCGATACGCAGCCGGGCGGCTGAGACAATTGCGCCACGACGTTGCGACTGGGCGCCCAAGAAGATTGGCAGTCAGTCAGACGTTCAGTCGTTCAGTTCTTCAGTATTTCAATTGTTGCTTGCCGCCAGCTAAATAAAAACAACAACAACATCGCAAAAACGGGAAGGGAATAAAAAAAGAAAACAAAACAAAAAAAAACAAAACGCCCCAAAAACACTTTGGCCTGCTGGGCACGGGACATGTGTAAGGTGTGTGTGTGTGTGTGTGTGTGTGTGTGTGTGTGTGTGTGTGTGTGTGCATATGCCTCAAGTAATTTGGGGGCGTTGTGGAAGGTATTGACACCGCCAACAATGTCTACGACAATGACAACAACGATGATGTTGCCGACAACGTTGGCAACGCGGACGCATCATTTTATTGCCTTGTGGTTTTAATTGTACCACTGCACAGTGGGGCAAATTGCGAAAGCACTGTGGCAGCAATGATCTAAAACAGCAGCAGATAATTTGAATTCGATAAAAGAGAGATTTCATACAACAATCAGCTTGGCTTAATTCCGAAAACCGGTTTGCCAGCGGATGCGGCATTTAAATATTTATTTAAATTTTTTTTTTTAAATATCTATTAAAAATAAGCTAAAGCTGCGCGTGTCTTAAAATTAATAGAGCTCAGTATAAGGTCAAAATTCGAATTAATTACAGTTAAAGTAACAAAAACTTTTAAAACTAATATTGTTATGAAATACGATATAATTGTTTAAAAATAAACAATTTAATGTTTTTATCATAAACTTTTAATTTATAATTCAAAAAAAGAAAAAATCAAAAGTCACATTTTTTCAAAGAATAATTTGTATAAAGTTTTGGCATAAAAATATGGAAATATGTATATATCTAATATTGCAGTCCTCGTTAGATAAGTTTAGACATTAGAGCAACTAAAGATCCCAGTACGAAAGTGTTACTTAAAAATAGTTGTCACAATATTTTTCTAATATTAAATATACATATATTAATGACTGGCTCCACTGTGCTCGCTAGGATTCGCGCTGTCTGCCGGCGTTCTTTTTAGCGGGGCTTCACTCTATCAACGAACGACCAAACCAACTGATTGACATGTGTGTGTGTGTGTGTGTGCAAATTGGATTAAAGTGTATTGAAAAGTTTTCTACGCCCCAAAAGCCGGTGCCCAAGTCAATAGCAGAGTCAGGAGTTGGGGGGTTGTTATTATTGTGCATGTGTGTGTGTGCGTGTGTGTGTGTGGCAAAGGATGCAGGCTCTATTTACTTTTTAATTGGCAAAATGAATGCAATGCAATGAAATGAAGCCCATCGAGGCAATGGATGCGTGATGTACAAAACTGTGGGCGGGGGCGTGGTCGGGGGCGAAGGCGGAGGCGGAGGCAAGCCAAAACTGAAACTGAAACTGAATCTGAAGCCGGCAGCTCTCAGCTGCTCGGTGGCTCAGTTTTGTTTGGCTGGGCTGGCATGCCAACGGCACTTGGACGCACTGAGTTGTTGATATTGCTCTTCGGATTGTTTTTTTGCTTTTCTTATTATTGTTATTTGTTGTTGCTGTTGTTTTTGCAATTCTTAGAAATTCAATTTTCAACTTAAAACCGCCGCCAGCCGACGCCCGGCAACAGTTCCGCACGCCCGCGCCGCCCACCTCTCCCTGTCCCTGTTCGGGTGCCCTGCTCTACAAGTGATTAAGTGAAAACAACAACAACAACAACAGCATTGAGAAGAAGAAGCAGCGGAACATCAGCAACCCCAGAGCTAAAGCACATGCAAAAACAAAAACGAAAACAAAAAGAAAAGTTGAGACAAAAAAAGAACTTGGCGGCTTCACGGTTTTGATCCATTCGCATAATATAATGATGATCATGACGATCATGAAGAGCCAGCGCTGGCATTGGCATTGCGACCGCCTACCGCCCCCGTTCCGTTCGCTCCTGCACGGTCTTCCAGCCAGTCAGCCAAGTCAGTCACACATATTGAAATAATTATTATCTGCATTTCGAGATCAACACGCCAAACGGAGCCGAACCAGCCCGGGCAGACGGCGACAGCGGCCTCAATTCCAACGCAGCTTCAATTTGAAGGCCATAAAAAATCAACGCATATTGCACACTGTCAAAGTCATCATCCAGCAGGCGAGCGAATCCTCATCCCAATCCGAATCCTAATCCGTATCCGAATCCCCCTCACGATTACTTTCGGGCCTTGAGCAGAGCAGAGCCACCCAGCAGAGCCACAATGCACAGCTCATTAGCAGCCAGGCCCTTGGCCTCCACTGTCCTGTTCCCTACTCTGCTCCAGTCCTCTGTCCTCTGCCCAGGCAGCAGGCACAAAAAGGCAAGTGATAATCCTTTGACAAAGGCTGCGGCTCCCTCCAAAATAATAATAATAAAAAAAAACTTGAGAGATTTCGCGCATTTCGGCACACGCAATAAAGGCGAAGAAAGCAGCGCTACAACAACAACAACAACAACAACACAAACAACGCGTTTAAGGTGAGCTGAAGCTGAGTTTGAAGCCTGAACTGGAGCCCCTGGTTAAATGCTGAACGTAATTCCCCCAGGAGTTGCAAACGCATGACAACAATCAGATTGCCCGGCTCGACTCTCTGCAGCCCTGCCCTCTCTATCATACCGCACCCCGCCCCCTCCGCCGCACACGTCTCTACGTCTTAGCCGGCGCGTAATGCGACGTGTTTGCCTCAATTCGAGCATATGAAAACGGTTTATTTTGCTCGATTAAGTCGCCCGCTTTTGAAATGCGAGTGCAAAAAAAAAAAGAAAGAAAGAATAAAACGAGGATGAAAACCAACCCAAAAAATGATTTGCGGGGGCGACGTTTGTCGCACAGGAAGCTGGCGAGCGACAGGAAGCAATAAAAATCCAAATTGGATGCCAACTATTGAAAACCGTTTGCCTGCCAATTTCTTTTGAACCGCCAGACAGGCGATGACAATAGATTAACCATTTAGGCAAGCACGCTGAACAGGGGAAAGAGGAGCTAAGTAGCTGCCAGGAGAAGCGAAGAAGAGCCAAGAGGTGAAGGTAACCACAGCTTGGAACTCAAAGTGGAAGACGAGTTTCCGATTGAAGCAATTGACAACGTTGCCTTAAATTGTAATTAATCTTTGGATATGTATATGCATTATTCAGATTTGTAAAAGATAAACCTAATAAGACAACACAGTTACATAAATTTTAAGTGCATCAAACATTTAATTCAAATATATCTAAATATGGATTTCATTAATTTAAAATGATTTTTTTTTAGTATAAAAACAATGCATTTAACAAGTAAGAAAGCTCTAGACGGGGCCGCCCGACTAGGAGAACCCTGAACCCTGTCTTCATAAACATTTCCACCCGCGTGCATTTATACATACATACACACACACTGATGCAAGCAGCTCGCACTTTACTAGGTTCCGATTTGTGAGACCTATCCCTATATGGGAGCACTAGGGTATATATTTGAACATTTTGTACATGAATTTGGACAACAAATTTTATTTTTAAACGGAAATGTAGAATTCATCTAGACAGCGATGAACCATGAACAAAAAGACCATCCTCATCAAAATCGGTTGAGTTTTGGCAAAGTTACGACTGGGGAAAGTTGAGACTTATCCTTATATTGGACCACTAGGGTATATATTCGAAAATATTTTACATGAATTTGGACCATAAATTTTATTTTTAAACTGAAACGTAGAATTCATTTAGACACTGAACCATGAACAAAAAGACAATCCTCATCAAAATCGGTTGATTTTTGGCAAAGTTATGACTGGGGAAAGTTGAGACCTGTCCTTATATGGGAAACACTAGGGTATATATTCGAAAATATTTTACATGAATTTGGACCAAAAATTTTATTTTTAAACTGAAATGTAGAGTTCATTTAGACCCCGAACCATGAACAAAAAGACCATCCTTATGAAAATCGGTTGAGTTTTGGCAAAGTTACGACTGGGGAAAGTTGAGACTTATCCTTATATTGGAC
>SCDY01001915.1:0-20528 GCA_004143825.1 Drosophila micromelanica | reverse complement strand
TAATAGTAAACTGCCTAAAGCTTATGCAGAACTCGCCAAAGCTCGGCAACAGAATTGGCAAATATTAGCAAAAAAAATATCTGCTAAATTACTGCCTATTAATACTGAAGAAAGTGTTATTAGCCAAATAAAACCTTTATTAACTATGCAGCGTTGGGGATAATCATGATGGATCCACAACAACTCCCCTTAGAGCCTTTAATCTCGCCACCAGATATATCTTGGTGGCCTTTAGCACCTATTTGGTGGATATTAATTGGATTTATTTTATGCTTTCTTTTAGCCATTGTGATTTATCTGTGGCAAAAAAAGAATCATAATAAGAAGCCTATTGCGCCAGAACAAATCGTAGATTTATTTCGTAAAGAAGCACTCGATGAATTACAATCATTTCAAAAGCCTTATCAGCAGCCAGCAGGGCCATGGCTACAGAAAATTAATATTTTGCTAAAACGTATTTGTATTACACACTACCCCAATGAGCAGATAAAGTTATTAACGGGAAAAGATTGGTTAATGTTCTTATCAAAGAAATGCCAACAGGCAAATATTCAAGCTTATAGTATGCTGGTAGATAAAGAATACCATCCTAACTACTTTTTAGATAACGAAACCATTGATCAACTTTATTCATCTATAGAGACGTGGATTAACCATTATGATTGAATTCGCTTGGCCATGGATCTTTTGTATCTTACCTATCCCCCTACTGCTTCGGTACATTTTGCCTGCTGCAAAACAAGATACAACAGCGCTTAATATTAGCTTTTTAAAAGATTTAGAAACGATTTCCGGACAAACGGCTTATAACTCAAAATCCAGATGGCACGCTTTTTTATTGCC
This sequence comes from Drosophila micromelanica, assembly GCA_004143825.1. NCBI lineage: Eukaryota > Metazoa > Arthropoda > Insecta > Diptera > Drosophilidae > Drosophila > Drosophila micromelanica. The sequence continues at coordinate 19,685 of SCDY01001915.1, read as the reverse complement.
TCTTATTATTTGGTGTCTATTAGTTACTGCTGCCGCTCGTCCACAAATTGTGGGCGATTTACTGCCCGTAGAACCAACTGGGCGTGACTTGCTACTTGCTGTGGATACGTCTGGTTCAATGGAAGCTCGTGATATGGAGCTTAATGGTAAAAGTACAGATCGACTAGAACTAATCAAAGCACTTTTTGGTCCATTTATTGATTCTAGAATAGGTGATCGTATTGGTCTTATATTATTTGGTACCGATGCATATCTACAATCACCTCTAACATTTGATCGTAAAACGGTTAAAACATGGCTAGACGAGTCAATGATAGGTATTGCAGGAACACAGACCGCTATTGGCGATGCGATAGCGCTTGGTGTTAAACAACTTTATAAAAAAGATGAAAAATCTCGTGTTCTTGTTTTAATTACCGATGGCTCCAATAACTCCGGAAGAAAAACACCAGAGCAGGCATTAGAGTTAGCCAAACAAGCCAAAGTCAAAGTATATACCATCGGTATTGGTTCTGATAAGCTGATGAATAATGGATTTATGCGAGTACCTGCCTCCTACGACCTTAATGAGGATATTTTAAAGCAAATCGCTCAAGAAACAGGCGGCGAATATTTCCGTGCACGTAGTGGAAATGATCTTCTCCACATATCTAATGTACTTAATAAACTAGAGCCCATCGATCAAAAAACAGATCAAATACGTATTATTGATGAATACTATTACTGGCCTCTCATCATCGCTATGTTACTTGCTTGTTTATTACTCATTAACCGCTTATTTCCTACATTAAGAAATTAGAGGCTTCTATGATTTCATTATGGCCACATTGGCAACGTCCTTTTTTTCTTATCCTACTTCCTATCATCATCTACCTATTATGGAGATTATGGCGCAGTACTGATTTTAAAGGTGCATGGCTTGCGCTTATTCCTAAACAGTTTCAAGCATGGCTACTCACTGGCTCTAGCGTAAAAGCATCTTCCACCCCCAAATTATTAATAACGTTTGCCTGTTTTTTCGCATTGATTGCATTAATGGGGCCTAGTTACTCTTCTCAAGCAAAAGTTCCTTCATTAAAAGTGAATGCGCCACTAGTTATTGTGTTAGATATGACACCACGGATGTTGGCTACTGATATGCCACCCACGAGACTACAAAGTGTACAACGAAAATTAATTGATATTATAGATGCCAGAAAAGATGCACAAACAGCGATGGTTGTTTATTCAGGCTCAGGCCACACAGTGACACCTTTATCAGATGATGAAGCTACCCTAAAAAATCTAATCACCTCACTTAATCCAAACATTATGCCTGCTATCGGACAACGTGCTGAATCAGGCATTAGTAAAGCAATTGAACTGATAAAAAATGCTAAGGAGGCTAATAATACAAATAATGCGACTATTTTATTGGTCACTACTGGGCTATCATCCAGCGAGCAAGCAAAAATTGAACAAGTATTACAAGGAACCTCTATAAAATTAGATATACTCGGTGTAGGCACACAACAAGGAGCACCTATACAAGTGAATGGGCAATTCCTTAAAGATAATAACGGGAATATCGTTATCCCTAAACTTAATAGCCAAAATCTACAGGAGTTAGCGTTAAAAGAAGGGGGCTACTACAGCAATATCACATTAAATAACACAGATATTGATAGCCTACACTTAAACCAAATCAATGGTGATACACGATTAGCTAATGAGGGCACAGAGCTAAAAAACACAACACATTGGCATGATCAGGGTTACTACTTACTTATTCCCCTTTTATTTATTGCTATGTTCGCAGGGCGAAAAGGCTGGTTATTCTGTATTCCACTCCTTTTTCTTAGCTTTCAACCAACAACAGTGCACGCTTTTGATTGGGATCAAATATTATTAAATAAGAATCAGCAAGGGAAAAAGCTACTTCAAGAAAATAATCCACAAGAAGCTCAAAAACGTTTTAAGGATAAGAAATGGCAAGCTTATTCAGCCTATGAGTCAAAAAACTATGCCCGTGCAGAAAACCTATTTGCTCGCGACAAAACACCCGATGGGCTTTATAATTATGGTAATACCCTTGCGCGTCAAGGAAAATATAAAGAAGCCATTGAACAATGGGACAGTGCTATTGCCGCGAAACCTAACTTTGAACAAGCCATTGTTAATAAAAAAATAGTCGAAGAATTATTAAAAAAAGAACAACAACAGAACCAACAAGGTGGCGACCAACAAAATCAAGACCAACAAGACTCAAACGAAAATAGTCAACAACAAAGCCAATCATCAAGTAATCAGCAACAAAATACCGATCAGAGTCAATCGTCAGAAAATAAAAGCAATAGCAGTAATAGTGCAGAGAACTCACAGAGCAACGACAATCAGCAGCAAAATAAAACCAAAGAAAATCAACAAAATAAACAGCAAAATGGTGATAATTCACAGCAAGACAATCAGCAAACTAATAATACAGACAATATGGATAATGCCGATGAACAAAACAACGAGAAACAAAGCGCGGGCTCCAAGGATGAACAGCAAAAAGCTGATGAGCAAGCATTAAAAGAAAAATTAATTGAACAACAAAATGCACAATCGCAAGAGCGTGGACAAGTAGCTAAAGAAGATAATGCATCCGAAAATGGTCAAAAAGCAACAGCTAGCGAAGATTTGCTAGATAGACAAAAACTTGAACAAGAGCAAAATCTTGAGCAGCAAATGCGTAGTATTCCTAGCGACCCTTCTAATTTACTGCGTAGAAAATTTTATTATGAACGTCAATATAATAAAGGTGAGTATTAAAAATGTTTAAGCAATTATTAGCAACCTTATTATTACTAAGCATTATGAGCCCTACTCTTTGGGCTGAAACAACAGCCCATGTAGATAAAACTGAAATAGCACTAGGTGAAGCTATAAACCTCACTATTAGTACAACAAACAGCAATGCTCAAGCACCTGATTTACAACCACTAGATCAACTATTTATTATTACCGGTATGCAGCAAAGCTCTGAGATCAGCCTCATTAATGGTAAACGCTCATCCTCACGTAATTGGACAATATCTTTAGCACCAAAAACTAACACATCTAATACAATTACTATTCCATCAATTGCTCTAGGTAACGAAAAAACAAAACCTATTACCCTAAAAATTATTGATACCCCAACCAATCTATCGGCTAACGGACATGATATTTTAAAAATAGAAACTGAGATAGCACAAAAAACAGTCTATATCCAACAACAATTATTATTTACTATTAGAATCTATATCGATCAGCAACAAGAACGCAACATCAGAATCAATCAACTAATCTCTTCACCACTTACTGATTTTGAAACACATGAGCTAGTACGCAATAATTATGAACGTGAGATTAATGGAAAGCACTACAATATTATAGAATTACGTTATGCTATCTCCCCACAAAAAAGTGGAGTCTTAATCATAGCTCCCTATTCACTGGCAACTACTATCTTAGAAAATAATACTCCTAAAAATAAAACAATAACCTCTGATAAATTAACTCTCGATGTTAAACCAGTACCCGCTAACTACCCGCCCAATATGCCTTGGTTACCTGCTGAAAGTTTAATCCTGACGGAAAGTTGGAATAAAACACCTAATAATGTACAACAAGGCGATACCTTAATACGAACACTCACTATTCATGCAGAAGGATTAACCAGCAATCAAATAGGCGATATCCCCTCCCCTAATATTACTGGTATTAGAGTTTATCCAGAAAAACCACAATTAACTGATAAATGGGGTGGTTCTTTACCTATAGGGACACGTATAGAACAAAACGTTATTATCCCCGTGGAAACTGGTGATATTATTATTCCAAAGACCAAACTACCTTGGTGGAATACCAAAACCAATACCTTAGAATATGCTGAATTACCAGAACACGTCTTACATGTAGAAGCCAATCCAGCATTTAGCAATACAGCGCCTGCTAGTAATCAAACAAATAATGAGCACAACGAGAATACTTCTCCTACCGCCATTATCAAAGAAGTAAAAGATGCTAGCCTCTGGTTATGGCAACTCGCCACCGCTATCTTAGCCTTGACTACACTAATTGGTCTAGGATTGTGGCTACATGCACGAAAACAACCCGCTATTATAAAAGCAGATACACCTGTTATTAATCCTAAGACACTGCTAGATGATATAAAAAATGCGTGTAAAGAAAATAATCCTCAACTTGCAAGAACAGCTCTCGATAACTGGGTAAAACAACAGCCTGAAAATCTAACGGACTTATTTGAGCGACACCCGCCACTCGCCAATGCAGTGGATATGCTTAATAAGGTATTATATAGTGAGGCTGAGGTTGCTTGGCAAGGAGCAACATTATGGGAGGCGATACAAAGCTTACCGCCGATCAGCGCCCCCAACAATACAACAAATATCCCCCCTCTTTATCCCAAATAAAATAAGCCCCCTGTTATTACGGGGGTTCTTTCTAAAGAGAAGATCGTGTTAAAAGCAGTTTTTTTCCAGTTTTATTGGTATTTGTGCAGAATTTATAGGAAAATACAAAATCTATTTCTCCATAAGAAACCCCTCATGATAATTACTGAGCACCAAGATGAGCATGGCATTATTCGTATTTACGAATCTGGAAGTTATCGCTTTCTTGAGTTTGGGCTACAAATAGAACAGAGCTGTGTTTTTATGGATGATCCCAGCTGGCTAGAATATGACTATACTAGAGCCATGCTAATGGGAGGATTTATTCATCCACATCCACAGTCAGCATTATTTTTAGGATTAGGCGCAGGTACACTGACAACTGCTTGTTTAAAGTATTTGCCATTAACTAAAGCCACTGCCATAGAACTACGTGCTAGTGTAGTAGACTTCGCTTATCAGCATCTTGCTTTGCCTAAAGACCCAAGATTAACAATTAATATAGGCGATGCGCTTAAACTACTCCCTCAACAGCCCTCTAGTGATTTAATTTTTTTAGACCTCTACACAGACGAAGGGCCATCAGAAGGTCACTCTGAATGGGATTTTTTAGGACTATGCCATGAAAAACTTAATCCTAATGGTTGGCTTATTATCAACCAATGGGCATTACCTAATGGAACACCTAAAGATGCCTCTATTTTAAAAGCTCGCTTTAAAAAATACTATTGGGAATGTTTGGTCCATTCTGGCAATATCGTTCTCTTTATCCCTCAAAATAAACAACAAATACTCGACAAACACCTTTTACAGCAGACAATTGCTACCCTAGCCCCTCAATTAGGCTACGATTTACATCCCTTATTGGACCATATCACTTTAACAAACCAAGACTGAATAATGAGGCATTTAATAGCTTACAAAAAATTAAGTTAGATCAGATAAGGCACGCGTAATTTTATCGACTACTTTTTTAGCGGATTGAATGATCTGCGCAATAACCACTTTCCTTGAAGTAATCACACAAAAAGTAATGGGATACTGTTCATAAAAAATATTCATCACTAATAAAAAACCATTTTTATTTTGAATAACTAAACTATGGTACATATCTCCGCCACCCACCTCTACTACAGCCATATTACCTACCGCCGATAGTGTAGAAGCAACTGTAGAGATCCGATCCATATCTACAGCACTCATTGATTTAGAAGCTATTTCAAATCCATTACTCGATACAAGTACTGCTTTAATACCCGAAGTAGACACAATAAAATGAGTGATAATCTCAGAGGTTTTATCTCGGAGATGATTAAAAAACACCTTATCCATATAGTTTTTTAGTCTCTATTTTCTAACTGTATCAATAAAATATCCAATGCTTTTAGTACATCTTCTTTTTTACGCACATCAATAGTAATAATAGGACAAATGATATTATACTGCGCAATTACCTCATCAAAATCATCAAGTGAAGGCTTTTTACTTTCATCCATTTTACAAATACAAACAACACTTCCTGTTTTTTGAATGAGGCCTGCAAAATTATCTAAATAAATTTTTAAATCATAGATTGGATCAGGTCGTGTATGATCTACCAAAATAATGACCCCCATAGCACCTTGTGCTAATACCTTCCACATAAATGAGAATCGCTCTTGTCCTGGGGTTCCATATAAACGCAAACGCTCAGTATCGCTTATTGTGATCTGCCCATAATCAAAGGCAACAGTAGTTAATGCTTTATTAACAGCGGAGTCATTACTTTTTACATCAGTAGAGATAGGGGGTATTTCACTTACTGTAGAAATTAATGTTGTCTTACCTGCACCCACTGTACCTGTAACAATAAACTTATACTCAATCATAAGATAACTACTTCCTCAATAATCCAAGAGCGGCACGTATTCTATATAAAATACCTTTACGTTTAGAAACCTCTTCCACTTTTTTTACTTCTTCTACTTTATTTTCTGGATTAGAAACATCGTTATTTTCTAACTTAGAAGCATCTGTATTATTTGGTATATCATCAACATACTCTGCCACGTTAGACTCAATAACAGCATCCATAAAACGCTGACAAATCAGAATTGGCAAGTCAGACTGTTTTGCCATGTCGCTTACAGACATAGGCATATTAATAACCATTGATGCTAAAATAGCATTACCAGGATGACGTTGAATTATCTCAGACTTAGGCCAACGCAATAATTTAATACGCTTTAACTGATCAGTTTCAGAAGTCTTAGGGGATTCTGGTTTTGTAGAAATATTTTCCTGTGCTATTGTTACGTTAACGCTAACTTCACTCCCAACCTTGCTTTCAATTGCGATCGGCTTAATCTCTGAATCTTGTATATTTTTTTCAGTCGTTAAACTAAGAGAAGCATCTGGCTTATCCGTTAGTTCTGAATTTGTCGTTTTCCCCTTTAGCAGCGACTCCCACATTTTATCATCGATAATAGCTTCGGTTAATACAGGGGGCTCTTTTACTATAATATCAGCAGTATCATCTATACTTTTTGTTAAAACGTCAGAACCAGTTGGAACTTGCTCTTTAACTACAAAAGCTATAGGGCTTATAGACTTATCAGCCTCTTTAGATAAATCCTTTTCTTTGTACAACCCTGCTTCTAAATTAAATGAAAATGCATCTTTTTTTACTGTTTCATTTTTCAAAAAATTACTTTGAATAGACTTTTTGATTTGACCTGATGAAACACTTATATTTTCAGTATCTTCATCTACTTCATTGACAGCGATACTATCTTCCACACTTACTTTAATATTTCTAGGAACAAAATCGATCATGCCATTTTTATTTAATACGGCTGCCTGCGTACTTTGCATACTCGATACATTAGCAATAGTATTATCTACTTGAGCCTGTAAGGTTTGCTTAGCTAAAAAGTTAGAGGCCACATAGCTCATAGAGAAGGGCTTATTAATATAGCTACGCTCAATATCTGATAGCTGATCAACAAAAACAAGTGCTTTAATGGGTAAATCTATATGGACAACTGCACGCGCATTTTTAGGATAAAAAGTATCACCCAAAATACAAATAACCTGTTCTTTTTCAATACCCTCAAAAGGATCTTGATCTGATTTGAGCAAAGAGTTTGCACCTGTACCGATAATCACGACCATAGCATCTTTTAGCTCACCGTGAATCCACTCAAATCCATCCTTAGATCTATATAAAGAGATAATAGACTGTACAAGGATATCCTCGCGGCGCGTAAGATGGATTGTTGAATAATAAATAACTTGCTTCTCACCGGCCATATCAGAAAAATCTTCCTTTTTATTCAAGTTTTAAATATACATAAAAACAATAATCAGCGGAATATATATACTCTTAAATAAACTCCAACATTAAAATTTCATATCCTTTATGATAAAATAGAATTTCCACATAAACTACATATATTCTACCATCTCAAACGAATTTCTACCTAACTTTAACATAAATATTTATCATAAATACTACCTTATTATTTTTTAATGCTGACGATCATAAAATATTTTTATAATCTATAGATACCAAGCTCATAGGCAAGATATACATGAACACTAAACAAACAAAACACACACCCACTACAAAAAAACCTAAAGTAATAATATTTAAAGTTATTTTATCAATGACACTTTTTTTAGTGGGGCTTCCCTTTTTACTTTTTTTAGCTACTTCTTATTATACAAATAAAGGGTTAGTTATGGATGTTTACTTAATGGGACATGAATACACCAATAAAATGGATGGCTTTTATGCAAAAAATAAAATCTGCCCTAGTCAAGAATCCATTAAAACGATCATTACAGATGCCGATATAGCTGATAAAATCACCTTTACTAACTCAACAGTCAATACTACCACCTGCAATATCACGCTAACAGTAAGAAAGCTAGGCAAATCCATCGACAATAAAACACTTACCTTAACAAAAGACTATAGTTTATCAAGCAATAAAAACTGGCAATGCCATTCAACCATCAATAACCTATACTTACCCAACGATTGCCAACAAACAGGTGATGAATAATTTAAGGGCTTTTAGCTCTTAATTATCAAGTTAATCATCTTGACGCTCCACTTCGCAAAGCAGTGGGTGCTCGTTATTTCTAGCATGCTCATTTACTTGCATTGCTTTAGTTTCTGCAATGTCTCGCGTAAAAATACCACAAATACCCTTGCCTTCTGTATGTACTTGCAACATAACTTGGGTAGCTTTTTCAATTTCCATACTAAAAAAACGCTCTAATACACTAACCACAAAATCCATTGGTGTATAATCATCATTTAAGATAATAACTTTATACATAGACGGATATTTAATAGCAGGGTCACTATGCTTAGAGGCAATACCATACCCCGCCTCATCTTCCCATTCACTTCCCTGTTGACTTACAATTTCATCTGCTACCCAAATAGTCATACTATCCTATTACCTACAAACTTGTTATTAATAAAATATAGACTGATCATCTATATAGACTTACGCTGTCCAACAATACGCACCCATCCCTCTTTGATTTCTGTAGGGCATAAATCAAAATAAGGCATATACGCCACTCTTACTTCTTCGGCTTGCTCTTCTAATATGCCAGATAAACAAACCCATCCACCTAAGCGAGTTAGCGCTGCTAATTTAGGAGCCAGCTCAACTAAAGGTCCAGCTAAAATATTGGCTAATACAATATCTGCTGTAATTTTGGGCATATTTTCGGGGAGATAAACATGAAATTGTTTACCCTCTATTTGATTTCGCTTAGCATTATCTATAGAAGCTTCCAAGGCTTGATTATCAATGTCCGTACCCACTACTTGTTTAGCGCCTAACAAAAGAGCTGCAATGGCCAAAATGCCCGAGCCACAACCAAAATCGATAACCTCTAAACCCTCTTTCATATACTGATCAAGCCACTCTAGGCAAAGTGCTGTTGTAGGGTGTGTACCTGTACCAAAAGCAAGCCCAGGATCAAGCAATAAATTAACTGCTTGAGGTTCGGGGGCCTCGCACCAACTAGGCACTATCCATAACCGCTTACCAAAGCACATAGGAGAAAAATTATCCATCCAACTTCTTTCCCAGTCTTTATCTTCTAATGACTCTAACTCATAACTAGGTAGCTGCCCTAAAGCCTGAGCCAAAGATAATAATAATTGTTCTTTAGAGATATTCGCCTCAAATAAAGCCAATAAATATGTATGCTTCCATAGCGGCGTTGTACCTAGTTCAGGTTCAAAAATAGGTTGATCTTCTGCATCCATAAAAGTGACTGAAACAGCGCCGCAAGAAAGTAAAATATCCTCATACTCAGCAGCCTGCTGAGGTGTAATTGCTAACTTTAATTGTAACCAAGCCATAATAAGCCTTTAAAATATTTTATAAAAAAAGAGCAGTAAAACTGCCCTTTATATTATGTGCGTCAATTATCAATTATTAAGACTTAATATTAAGTTTATGCTCTAAATAATGAATATTAACACCACCTCTACAAAAACCTGCATCACACACTAAATTTTTATGTAAGGGAGCATTAGTTTTTATACCATCTACTACTAGCTCATCAAGCGCATTACGCATACGAGCCAAAGCCTCATCACGATCTACACCAAATGTAATTAACTTACCGATTAGCGAATCATAATTAGCAGGTACTCGATAACCATCATATAAATGCGAATCTACACGTACACCATTACCACCTGGTGCATGAAAATAGCGTACCAGTCCTGGTGATGGCATAAAATTATCAGGGTCTTCAGCATTAATACGACATTCAATGGCATGACCACGAATAACAACATCTTTTTGCTGAATTGATAACTTCTCACCACCAGCAATGCGTAGCATCTCTTTTACAATATCGATACCAGTAACCTGTTCAGTCACAGGGTGTTCCACTTGAACACGCGTATTCATCTCAATAAAGTAAAACTTCCCATCTTCGTACAAGAACTCAAAGGTACCAGCACCACGATAACCGATATCAATACAAGCTTGCACACAACGTTGCTGTACTTCCTTACGCGCTTTTTCATCAATAAATGGAGCCGGCGCTTCTTCTATCACTTTTTGATGGCGACGTTGTAATGAACAATCACGATCACCTAAATGAATAGCATTACCTTGACCATCAGATAATACTTGCACCTCAACATGACGAGGATTAACTAAAAATTTCTCAAGATAAACCATCGGATTACCAAAAGCTGCATCAGCCTCGGTACGCGTCAAACGCGCCGCCTTAATCAGATCTTCCTCGCGGTTTACAACACGCATGCCACGTCCACCGCCACCACCCGCTGCTTTAATAATAACGGGATAGCCTACTTGACGCGCAATTTTGATGGCCTCTTTTTCATCTTCTGGTAAGGGACCATCAGAACCAGGCACTGTCGGAACGCCTGCTTTTTTCATAGCATCTTTAGCCGATACTTTGTCGCCCATTAACCGAATAACACTTGCGGTAGGCCCAACAAAGGTAAAGCCTGAATTTTCTACTTGTTCGGCAAAGTCCGCATTTTCTGCTAAAAATCCATAACCTGGATGAATAGCGGTTGCCCCAGTCACCTCAGCTGCCGCAATAATAGCAGGAACATGTAAGTAAGACTTTGCAGCAGGCGCTGGCCCAATGCATACCGACTCGTCGGCAAGACTTAAATGCATTAGCTCACTATCAGCCTTTGAATAAACGGCCACTGTTTTAATGCCTAACTCTTTACATGCGCGTAAAATACGTAAGGCAATTTCGCCACGATTAGCGATTAATACTTTCTCTAGCATTGCTAGCACCTCACCTATTAAACAATTGTAAATAGTGGTTGATCGTATTCTACAGGCTCACCATTGCCAACAAGAATTGAGTCAATAACACCAGTTACCTCAGATTCAATATGATTCATCATTTTCATTGCTTCAACAATACAAAGTACATCCCCTTTTTTAACCGTTTGACCAACTTCAACAAACACTGGTGCAGTAGGTGATGCTGAACGATAAAAAGTACCCACCATTGGTGAACGAACTACGGTACCATTTAACTGACTAGCTACTGGAGCAGCTTCAGAGACAGATGGTGCAATTGGAGAAGGGCTTGCTACAGGAGCAGTCTGAACTATCTGCTGCGCAGGGGCGGCTGAAATATACTTGCCATTATTTCGGCTAATACGAACAGATTCTTCACCCTCATGAATTTCTAACTCATCAATACCTGATTCTTCTAATAATTCGATTAATTTTTTTACTTTACGTATATCCATTGTTTTAACTCTCTAGGTTATTTACTATGTTCAATTTGATAAATAGCAGCCTGTAATGCGAATAAGTAACCTTGTGCGCCTAATCCACAAATAACACCCACCGCTATATCAGAAAGATAAGAATGATGTCTAAAAGGCTCTCGTTTATGTACATTACTTAGATGAACTTCAATAAAAGGAATATTAACCCCTGCAAATGCATCTCTTATAGCTACGCTCGTATGGGTAAATGCAGCAGGATTAATAATGATAAAATCAACCTGATCATGACGCGCCAGATGAATACGATCAATCAACTCATGTTCTGCATTACTCTGTAAACAACTAAATTGATGGCCATTAAGCTCAGCATAACGCTGCAACTCTTCATTAATCTGGGATAAGGTCGTTGTACCGTAAATGGCGGGCTCACGTGTACCTAATAAATTTAAATTTGGTCCATGTAAAACTAAAAACTTAGCCAATTAATTACCCTTTATCTTAATACATCACTATAAAATACGGTCAAACACAAGATCTACTATAATTCAACCACATCATATTATTCTACTTATCTGTAGGATAGATACAGAATAAACGAAATTAGATGCATTTTACCGTATTTTTTAAAAGACCGCATCTTTTTTATTAAGTTGATGATACAGTAAGTATATAGCTAAGCTTTTCTTAATGTTAAGATAATTTTAACTTATTAATATCATCAAGATGCTTTAAAAAATCGGCTTTACTCATCTCACCGTCAACACGCTGATTTGATAGCTGCTCCCCCTCTAAATTAAAGAAAAGCATCGTAGGCGGACCAAATATTCTATAATTATTTTGCAATTGTTGAAGTTCGAGGGTCCTTTTTGATAAATCAATGCGTATCAACGCATAATTAGCTAATTTTTCTGCTACTTCTTTATTTGCAAACACCTCATGATCCATTTTAACACAGGCTACACACCAGCTAGCAGACCAATCAACAATGGCTATTTTTTTATCTTTAACTGCTTGCTTTAACAATTGATCTAATGCCGCTTGATCAGTAGCTATTTTCCAAGGTAACTCATACGTTTTTTTAAATGGATTAAGAGGGTCAGAATGTACAAGTAAAGCACCAACTAATAAACACCCACTATAAGCGATAAGCAATACACTACAGGTGTAGCAAAATATCTTTTTTACTTGGGCTAATTGCTTTGATTTAACGAAAATCATCATCGCTAAAGAAGCCGCTAAAATAGCCCATAAAAATAAAATAATAGGTGCCCATAAAATACGGCTTAATAACAAAATAGCCACCGCAATCAACATAAAGCCAATTGCATTACGTACTACAACCATCCATGAGCCTGCCTTTGGTAAAAAAGCCTTTCCTCCAGCAGCAATGATAAATAAGGGCAATCCCATACCAAGCCCTAACATGAATAAACTAATACCACCACCATAAGCATCACCCGTACTACTAATATGTAGTAAAATTCCAGCAAAAGGGGCACTTACACAAGGCGATACAACTAAACTTGAACAAACACCTAAAACAATAGCTCCTAATATTGAACCACCCTGTGTTTTGTCGGTTGCTTTATTTAATGAATGTGTAATAAAAGCAGGCATTCTTAACTCAAATACCCCAAACATAGCCACGGCAAAAATAATAAAAAACAATGCAAATGGAATTAATACCCAAGGAGATTGTAATTTTGCTTGCAAACCTAACTCAGCACCAAATAAACCAACTAATACACCTAAAATTGCATAGGTAATTGCCATGCTCAGTATATAAATAATTGCTAAAAATTGTGCTCTAAGAGTTCCCATCGCACCACGAAGTACTATCCCTGCGAGAATAGGTAGCATAGGAAAAACACAAGGGGTTAAACTAAGTAATAAGCCAAATCCGAAATAGTAAAGCAACGCTTTAATAGATAAAGCATTAATAGACTCTTTTAATGAAAGTGTTTTGCTAGCGCTGGATGTAGATGCTGTACTTACCTCACTCTTAATACCATCAACATAAATACTAGCCGTTTCTAAAGGATAACATAGACCTTTTTCTGCGCAGCCTTGATAGTCCATTTCAAAATTAAAGGCTTGCTCATCAGGATTATGGATAGGTAGCACAACATCAAGCACAGTATGATAAACGGGTACGTCACCAAAAAACTCATCATGCTTAATTTCGGGCTTAGGTAAGTTAGGCATTGATATGCCAATAGCTGGATTATCTGATCTAAAAGCAAATTGGTTTTTATAAAGATAATAACCATCAGCAATAATAAACTGTAAATGAATACCTTGATTATCTACTTTCTTTTTTTCCAGTTTAAAGGCTTGATCAGCTGGCAAAAAATCAGATTGATAGGTTGTTACAGCATTACTACCACCAAACAAGTTTGTATCAGGTCTAGATTGCAAAATATCATTAGCCGATGCTGGCAATATAATCAATATCAATAAAAAAAAGTATTTACCTATCGTTACCATTACTCTATTAACCTTTCGTTGTCAGCACCGCAACACCAACTAACAACTTTTAACTATCTGTGTACCCTAAAGACTGCATAGCGCGCTCATCATCAGACCAACCACGCTTCACTTTAACCCATAAATTAAGCATTATCTTGGAGTCAAATAATACTTCCATATCTTTTCTGGCATCTTGGCCAATGCGCTTAATCCGCTCGCCTTTTTCACCAATTATAATTTTCTTCTGTCCTTCACGCTCAACCAAAATAAGCGCATGAATATGCAAAATAGCACCTTCTTGCTTAAACTGCTCCACCTCAACATTCACTTGGTAGGGTAGCTCTGCTCCTAGCTGACGAGTAATTTTTTCACGCACTATTTCCGCAGCTAAAAAGCGACTTGAACGATCTGTTAATTGGTCTTCAGGAAAGAAATGTTCATTCTCTGGTAAAAACTGACCAATCAACTTCTCTAAAGTTTCTAAGTTCTGTGAATGTAAAGAGGATATAGGGACAACTTGCGCCTCAGGAAGCTCATTACTTAACCACTCTAAATGAGGGAGTAATTCTTTTTTATCATCTAAACGATCAATTTTATTAACAGCAACAATAACAGGAACTTTAATAAATTTTACTTTATCTAAAACCAGCTGATCTTCTTCTGTCCAACGGTTTCTGTCTACCACGAAAACAACCACATCCACATCACGTAATGCGTTAGTAGCTGTTTTATTCATGTAGCGATTTAATGCTTTCTCATTATCGCTGTGTAGCCCAGGCGTATCCACATAAATAGCTTGTACATTATTTTCTGTCTTAATACCTAGCATCGTATGCCTGGTTGTTTGAGGCTTACGCGAAGTAATGGCTAGTTTTTGGCCTAAAATATGATTCAGTAAAGTTGACTTACCAACATTAGGTCTACCCACAATGGCAACATAGCCACATTTCGACAACATTTCTGTCATATTTTTTTACTCTCTAATAATTCTAATGCTCTTCCCGCCGCTTGCTTTTCCGCTATACGACGACTCGAGCCTTGACCTCTTGTGGTTTTATTTAATATTGCCAAATAACACTCCACATAAAAAATGCGCTCATGCGGTTCACCCTCAATATTAACAACTTCATATTTAGGTAAATCTTCGTTACGTGATTGCAAAAACTCCTGTAACCGTGTTTTAGTATCTTTATTCGTATCAACTAAGGTTAAGTCTTTAAACTCATCTTCTAGCCACGCTAATACCGCTTCGCGTGCTTTATCCATTCCTGCATCAAGATAAATAGCACCAATCAAAGCTTCCACCGCATCAGCCAAAATAGAATCACGGCGAAACCCACCACTTTTAAGCTCTCCAGAACCCAAATTCAAGTAATCCCCTAGCTCAAACTGACGTGCTATTATAGCGAGTGTTTCACCTTTAACTAACTTCGCTCGCAGTCGAGAAAGTTGCCCTTCCCTCGCTTGAGGAAAACGTTCAAACAAGGCTTCTCCCGCCACAAAATTTAGTATTGCATCGCCTAAAAACTCCAAGCGCTCGTTATTTTTACCTGAGAAACTACGGTGTGTAAGCGCAAGCGTCATTAACTCTTGATTCTTAAAAGAATGCCCCAGCTTATTAGCTAAAGCCTTTAATGCTCTTTCATTGGTATTCATTAACTATTTATCTTAATTAATCTATTATTTAATAAAACGATCATTAGTGAACGATGGAATATTATTAAGCTTAGGCGCTGGCCAATGCATCCATACTAAAAATGCTTTACCAACCACTTGGTCCGCTGGAACCATATACATCTTATCATCCTTCAACATGTCACTACAGGCAGGATTTGCATAACAAACACTGATTGGATCATCTTTTTTCATATAGCCTTTTTGAACAGCATAATCAGTTATCCAAAAGCGGCTATCTAATGAATTATCTCTATTATCTCCCATCATGAAATAATAGCCATCTGGCACCGTCCACTCTTCATCAAGTTTTGGCGTTCTATTAGCGCTTGCTGGTATTTTATAAATATCATGCTTTACGCCTAATAAATCCTCAACATATAGGTCAGAATCAACATCTACTGTCCGCTCTTCAACTTGATCATTAATACTATTGATAATTTGAATAGTTCTAGGCTGCTTTGCTATACCAACCAACTCTTCACTTATTAATTGCCCATTTATATAGAGCTGATTATTTTTATAGCCTATTTTATCCCCTGGCACACCAATTAATCGCTTAATATAATCCACATTGGGATTAGGTGGATAATGAAACACAACAACATCGCCACGCTTTGGTTCACCAATAGGCATAATAACTTTATTAATTACTGGCATACGTAATCCATAAGCAAACTTATTAACCAAAATAAAATCGCCCACTTTTAATGTTGGCAACATAGAACCAGATGGGATTTGAAAAGGTTCAACCAAAAATGAACGTAAAATAAATACAATCAGTAATACAGGAAAAATAGATCGTATAAACTCTAAAGCGGCAGGCCCCTGCTCTAATTTTTTAATGATATCTTGATCAGGCTCCGTCACTGCTTCTTTATAAATAGCCACAGCTTGTTTTCGTTTTTTAACAAAAAATAAACGATTAATTAAGACAACGATTAATGAAATAAACGTAGCTAATGTCAAAATAAACGTAAAATTCATGTAGTTTACTAAAAACAAAACCACAAAGACCATAATGGCTAATGGTCCCCAAGAATAAGCTAAAGCAACATAAGCAGGTGGTTTCTCCTCACCTACTTTAGCCTCCATATTAGAATGTAACACAAACTTATCTAACCCCATAATAATGAGAGAGATAGCGGCTAAAATACCGAAGATAACAAATAAATTCATACTTAAAAGATCCTTAGCTATCTACTTTTAATACAGCCAAAAACGCTTCTTGTGGAATTTCAACATTCCCCACTTGCTTCATACGTTTTTTACCTGCTTTTTGTTTTTCTAATAATTTTTTCTTACGTGATGCATCGCCACCATAACATTTAGCTAACACATTCTTACGCAATGCTTTCACTGTCGTTCTTGCAATAATCTGCCCACCTAAAGCCGCTTGTATTGCCACATCAAACATTTGCCGAGGAATTAGCTCTTTCATCTTTTCAGTAAGCCCACGCCCCTTTTGGGCAGCACGATCACGATGAACAATTAATGCTAATGCATCTACCTTTTCACCGTTAATGAGTACATCTAACCTTACTAAATTAGCCGATTGAAAACGATCGAAGCTGTAATCTAATGAGGCATAACCACGACTAACCGATTTTAGCCGATCAAAGAAATCAAGTACCACCTCATTCATTGGAAGATCGTAAGTAACCTGCACTTGACTACCTAAAAATTGCATATCCCTTTGAACACCACGCTTTTCAATACAAAGTGTTATAACATTTCCTAAATGATCTTGAGGAACAAGAATATGTGCCTTAACAATAGGCTCACGCATATCCTCAATCATAGTTGGATCCGGCAACTTCGATGGATTATCCACATAGATAACCTCACCACTTTTAAGCATAACCTCAAATACTACCGTTGGTGCTGTAGTAATAAGGTCTAAATTATATTCGCGCTCTAAACGTTCTTGAATAATCTCCATGTGAAGCATACCCAAAAACCCAATACGAAAGCCAAAACCTAAAGCATCAGAGCTTTCAGGTTCATACTCAAGTGCTGCATCATTAAGTGTTAACTTCTGTAGTGCTTCACGAAAATCTTCAAAATCATCAGAGCTTACAGGAAATAAGCCTGCATAAACCTGTGGTTTTACCCGTTTAAATCCTGGTAAAACAGAAACTTCAGGGGTATTTGAGTGTGTTAAAGTATCACCTACAGGGGCGCCATGAATATCTTTAATACTAGCAATAACAAAGCCTACCTCACCCGCTTTAAGGGATTCGGTAGTCGTGTGCTTAGGTGTAAACACCCCTACACTATCAACAAGATGCGATTTTCCAGTTGATTTAACGAGAATTTTATCACCTTTTCTGATACTGCCATTTTTTACGCGAACCAGCGATACAACACCAAGATAATTATCAAACCAAGAGTCAATAATCAATGCCTGTAAAGGTTCATCTATCTCACCTACAGGAGGAGGAATTTCTTTCACTAAGCGCTCTAAAACATCATCAATGCCTAATCCACTCTTAGCACTACAAACGACAGCATCTGTTGCATCAATACCAATAATATTTTCAATTTCTTCTTTTACGCGATCAGGTTCAGCCTGTGGCAAATCTATCTTATTTAAGACAGGCATCACTTCTAGACCTTGTTCAATGGCTGTATAACAGTTCGCCACTGACTGAGCCTCTACACCTTGAGCAGCATCAACAACCAATAATGCACCCTCGCAAGCGGCTAATGATCTACTTACTTCATACGTAAAATCAACATGCCCCGGTGTATCAATAAAGTTTAATTGATAAGTATTGTTATCTTTTGCTTTATAATAAAGTGTCACACTATGGGCTTTAATAGTAATACCGCGCTCTCTTTCTAAATCCATAGAATCCAGAACTTGCGCTTCCATTTCACGCTCAGCCAATCCGCCACATACCTGAATAAAACGATCAGCTAAAGTAGATTTACCATGATCAATATGGGCAATAATAGAAAAATTACGAATATGCTTTAAATCACTCACAAATGCTTACTCAAAAAATAAATTTAGTCGGACATTATAGCTTAATTTTCGTATAAATAAGCTGTTTTATAATGTTAAAAAATATCCTAAATAACTTAACCATTACGCATAAGTACACCAAACATCCATCTAATACACTATTTTGCAGGTTATTCCTCTATTTGTAAGCAAATACAAACTAAATAGAGTACATAATATATCTGACTATTTATTTGATATGAACCGAATTAACTATTCGCTCAGCAGTAACAAAAGGTATCTCTCCCACCACAGTTATCAAGTATTTATGCTTTGTTTTTGGCTCTATTATTTTTTTTGCAACAAATACTGTAGCCCCCATATTTCGCTTTATACCATCCATATAGTCATTGACTAAAGGCTCAATAAAAACCGAAAAAGAGACAAGTCCATCGCTATACACTTGCTGCTCATCTTGAAGTTTAGCGTTACTAGTTGTTCGCGTTAGTGCAAAACCACTAGGGATAACATCTACTGCCCATACTCTTTTTTCACCACTACTCGATGATGCATAAGAAACGGCAATACAGCTATTTAATGGATTAATATGTATCTCTTCTGATAAAGCAGGCTTAAACTCTACAAAACTACCGCCCTCTAACACATTATTTTTATTATCAAGAAAGACAAACGCTAAGGGAAAATAAGTTAATTTATCAAAGGCCAATTTATATCTATAACGGTCTTTATTATTACTTATAAAAATCAACTCACCAGACTTTCTTCCTGCCACCACTAAATCATCGCCTAATGAAACTGTATAATCCCTTAATAAAGCATCTAAATCAGTGACTTTAATTGACTGTAAAACAGAGTTAATTCTAACTTTATTTTTATAACCTTTTGTAATGCATTGGAT